>PVKV010021659.1:0-37116 GCA_004027835.1 Alouatta palliata
ATGGATGGATGGATGGATGGATGGATGGGATGGGTGCATAGATGAAAGGCTGGAAGAATGGGTGAATGGATGAATGGATGGGTGGGTGGATGGATGGATAGGTGGATGGCTGGATGGGTAGGTAGAAGAATGGGTGGAGGGACAGATGGATGGCTAAAAGGATAAATGGATGAATGGATAGGATTGGTAGTTGGAATAATGGGTGGGTGGATAGATGGACAGCTGGAAGGATGGATGAATGAATGGATGGGCAGATGGATGTGTAGGTAGAAGGATGACAGGATGGGTGGATAAATAGAAGGATGGGTGGATAGAAGAATGGGTGGGTGGGTAAATAGAAGGATGGCTGTCTGTATGAATGGATAGAAGGATAAGTAGGTAGAAGGATGAGTAGATAGATTGTTGGCTGGAACAAAGGGTGGGTCGGTGGATAGATGGATGGATGGATGTGTAGGTAGAAAATGGGTGGATGGGCTGGGCACGGTGGCTCACGCCTGTAATCCCAGCACATTGGGAGGCTGAGGCAGGTGGATCACCTGAGGTCAGGAGTTCGCCCAACATGGTGAAATCTGGCCAACATGGTGAAACTCCACCTCTAATAAAAATAAAAAATTAAAAAAATTAGTCGGGTGTGGTGGTGCATGCCTGTAATCCCAACTACTTGGGAGGCTGAGGTAGGAGAATCGCTTGAACCCAGGAGGCAGAGGTTGCAGTGAGCCAAGATTGCACCATTGCACTGCAGCCTGGGCAACAAGAGCAAAAATCCATCTCAAAAAAAAAAAAGAATGAGTGGATGGGTAGGATTGGTAAATAGGATGGGTGGGTAGATAGCTGGAAGGAAGGAAGGATGGATGATGGATGGATGGATGGATGATGGATGGATGGAAGGATGTATAGATAGAAGGATGGGTGGATGGGTAGATTAATACAAGGATGGGTGGATAGAAGGATGGGTGGGTGGAAGGATGGGTGGGTGGGTGGATTGACAGAAGGATGGATGGATGAATGGATGGATGAATTGATAGATGGGTAGGTAGAAGGATGAGTGGATGGACAGATGGATGGCTGGAAGAATTGGTGGATGGATGAATGGATGGATGGGTGGATGGATGGATAAGACTGGTAGGTAGAAGGATGGGTGGGTGGATATACGGATAGCTGGAAGGATGGATGGATGGACAGATGGATGGATGGATAGATGGATAGATGAATGGATGGATGGATGAATGGGTGGATGGAAGGATGAACGGGTAAGTGGATGGACAGATAGAAAGATGGGTGTGTGGATGGATGGATAGAAGGATGTGTAGAAGGATGGGTGGATAGAAGGATGAGTGGGTAGAAGGATGGATGGATGGATGGATGAATAGAACAGGTGGATAGAAGGATAGGTGGGTGAATAGATGGATAGCTGGAAGGATGAATGGATTCATGATAGAAGAATAGATAAGTAGAAGGATGAATGAATGGACAGATGGATGGCCAGAAGGATGGATGGACGGATGGACAAAGGATGGGTGGGTAGAAGGATGGCTGAATAGAAGGATGGATGGATAGGATGGGTAGGTAGAAGAATGGGTAGATGGCTGTGTGGACAAAAGGATGGATGGATGGATGGATGCTTGGAAGGATGAGTGGACAGAAGGATGTGTGGGTAAAAGAGTGAGTGGATGGGTGAATGGGTGGCTGGAAGGATGAGTAGTGGAAGGATGGATGGGTGGCTGGCTGGAGGGAAGGACAGCTAGTGCTTCCCCTTAGAGGACTGCTGCCTCAGACCTCAGACACCACTAAGCCTCGTGTCCCTTCCTGGTCCTGTCCCAGAAGGAGCCCCCCACTCTGCAGCTCCTTGGCGCTCCAGGAGAGAGGGCAGCTTTGCGCTTCCGGCAGGATCCGAGACCCAGTTCTCACCTGTGCTGGTGTAGTGGATCTTCCAGCCTGTGTGGTCGCCTGACTCATCTGTGACAAAGGTGATGGTCACGTTGTTGCTTTTTGTTTCAATCCTGCGGGGCAATGTCTTCCCACAGAATGGGCCTTGTTCTGCTCTGTCTGTTTGAATCTGAGAAAAAAGCTCATGAAAGCTGGGGAGCTGCTGCCCGGGGTCTCACCTGGGCCTGAGGGAAGGGACCCACCTTCTCAGCAGTTCAGGGACAGCCAGAGGCAAACCCAGGTCACAGATCATGGTACACCTCCCCACTCTCCCTCCCACACTTGCACTCAGAAGGCCCCAGTCTTGGACCCCCATAGAGCACCTGGAGAGGTAGGGGTTGCTGAAGGGGACGGGAACATGGTAGGGGCTGTGCTGTAGGAAGTAGGGGAGCAGCTGGGCTGAGGGGGGGTCTGGGACAAGATGAGGGCCCCAGGAGCCAGACCTTGATGAAGTCATAGGGACACAGGGTTTCGGGGTGCGTCTCCACATCGAAGGACTCCACAAAGTCCAGGATGATACTGAACCCCTCCTCCAGGCGGATGCTGTAAGTGCAACTGGAGAGTTTGGGGTAAGGCCGTGGGTATTCAGGGCTGCTGAGCTCCCCAGACCGCTGGGTGAAGACCTGGCCCCAGCACAGGGCTGGAAGGAGGGAAGGAGGGGAGTGACTTGGCATGCCCTCCATCAGGCCTTGCACCAACAGCAGGGTGGGCTGCCTTGGGGAGCAGGACACCGGGGCAGGGACGAGGCTGGGACTTTGGCATCCCTGTGTTGAGCTGGGCCCTGCAGGTTGCCAGCCCCTAAGGCCCAGCCAAAATCCAAACGACCCACCCAATGGCTGAGGGACAGCTTAGAGAGGGGGTTTCTCTTCCTTTGAGGCTTTAACTGAAACAGGCAGCACTTGGGACAGAATGTAGGGGCCTCACGCACACCCTCAGAGAGCCTAGGGGTGTCCTGGGCCAGAGTTGCAACCCCAGGGTAGGGGCTGGAGCATGAGTTCTGCCAGGCTCTGCCGGGGCAGTGGGGGTCGGAGGTGGATGAGCACACAGGAAGGAGGAAGAAGGGACACTCTCCTTGATCCCTGGGAATATGGGAAAAGGGAGGAGTGTCTCCTTGAGCCTAGGGGCCCCTTCGGCACTCCCCTAAATTCCCCTACAGCCACCCCAAGGATTCCCAAGTTTATTCATCAGGGGTCTCGTACCCGAACCCAGCCAGGACCAGCCAGCCCCCTGGGTTCCTGGGAGAACCATCTGGAAGAAGGGCCTCTCATCACTCCCCTCCCCCAGGCCTGGCACCTGCCCTAGGGTCAGCTCCTGGAAGTTCAAGGCTACAGTGACCCTGCCTGAGTCTGGTACTCTCTTTCCTCCTGGGAGGGCTGGTGCTGCAGCTCAGGTAGGGTGTTGGACTGGGCTCGGTCAAGGAAGGCTCGGTCCCCATCCCAAACCATCACCCCACCCCCAGCTGCAGTGGGGGACATTTGAGCTGTGAGGCCCCTAGGAAGTGGGGAGCCCCAACACTGCCTGCCTTTTTCCCCTTGGCCATGCCCTTTGGGGCAGTGGGAATGCCAGATTGCCCCTCTCAGTGAATACCTCCCAGGGTGTCTCCTCTCTGGGTCAGGCTCCTCCAGGCCACACCCTGAATGGGGGTGGTTCAAGATTACTCCAGGCTCAGCCTCCGGGGACCAGACCCTGCCCTTGTCCAGGCCTCAGTGCCCCATCTTCAAAACTGGGGGGTGAGAGCAAGACCTTCGGCCAAGGAGCCATGGCCCCATGGAGGGGACGCCCACAGACCTGGGGTTCATCAGGCTGGGAGGAGGGTAGGCAGAGAGGCGCGCACCCCGCCCCATTCCCACCCACCCACCCCAGAGACACGCAGCAGGAGGTGGGGCGGAGCCAGGTTTATTATTGGGTCCGTGAGGGGTGAATGGGAGTTGGGGTGTAGCCATCTCGGCCCAACCTGCTGCGGCCAGCAGGCTGGCTCTGGCTTCTGACCTGCTGGGCAGGCCGGAGCTCCAGGGGAGGCTAGAGGCTCTGCTCTGGAAGAGACATCGAGAAACAAGGAGAGACACCGAGAGGGAAACACTGAGTGGGGGGGCAGGGTCGGCACCAGCAGGGGTGCTGCCCACACCCCAGAGCACTGGCCAGCCCCATGGTGCAGGGGTGCAGTCCCGAGGAACCAGGCCAAGGTCCCCCCGACTCTTCCCACCCCAGGAGCTGGCGACGGCTGCCCCAGGGGGAAGTGGCTGCAGGAGGTGTTCCCAGAGCCGAGGTGGGGCCAGGAACATGGCAGGGTGTTAGAGTTCCCCCCAGTCACTGGGGAGGGTGGCACTGGGAATGGGCCTGGCTGGTGAGAGGACAGGCAGGGCTGAGAAGGGGAGCTGGGGGCAGGAGGGCCTAGAAGCACCCAGTGTCCAGGGCCCAGGCCCTCCACACCCCTGGGCGGAGCAGCAATGGCCCTGAGGAGCCGGGTGTGTCCCGGGGAGGGTGCATGGGGCCCGGCGCCTCCCTCACCTGAGCAGGTGTGCTTGTTCTGGTGCAGGACGTAGCCTGCGCGGCAGGAGCAGTAGAAACCGCCCAGGTGGTTGTGGCAGTGGTGGTCGCAGGCGGGCGCCTCTCCCGGAGCCACCTGGCACTCGTCGATGTCTGGAGGAGAGGCAGGGCCAGGCAGAGGCTGTCAGGAGGGAAGGAGGTGGGATCCAGCCTGGCCTCCTCCCAGGAGACCCGTGACCTCAGAGTGGACCTCAGAGGGAGGCCTCATCCTGTCTGGGGTGGGGGAGCTGGCGTCGGGCCAAGCACCTTATGGGCCTCGGTGGCCCCAGGCGCTGGGAGGAGGATGCGGACAGCACCTCTGTTTGTTGTTGTTTTTGTTTTGTTTTGTTTGTGTTTTGAGACAGTCTCACTCTGTCACCCAGGCTGGAGTGCAATGGCACGATCCTGCCTCAGCCTCCTAAGTAGCTGGGATTACTGGTGCATGCCACCACGCCCTGCTAATTTTTTCAGTAGAGACCGGGTTTCACCATATTGGCCAGGCTGGTCTCCAACTCCTGACCTTGTTATCTGCCTGCCTCAGCCTCCTAAAGTGCTGGGATTGCAGGCGTGAGCCACCACGCCCAGCCAGCAGCACCTTTGTTAAACCAGCAGGAGGCTGGGCGCGGTGGCTCACGCCTGCAATCCCAGCACTTTGGGAGGCTGAGGTGGGTGGATCACCTGAGGTCAGGAGTTCAAGACCAGCCTGGCCATTATGGTGAAACCCCATCTTTATTTTTTATTTATTTTTTTGAGACAGAGTCTCGCTCCGTCACCAGGCGCCAGATTGGAGTACAGTGGCGCCATCTCGGCTCACTGCAACCTCCGCCTCCCGGATTCAAGCAATTCTCCTGCCTCAGCCTCCTGAGTAGCTGGGATTACAGGCGCGCGCCACCATGCCCAGCTAATTTTTGTATTTTTAGTAGAGACGGGGTTTCACCATGTTGGCCAGGGTGGTCTCGATCTCCTGACCTTCTGATCCGCCCGCCTCGGCCTCCCAAAGTGCTGGGATTACAGGCGTGAGCCACCGCGACCGGCAAAACCCCATCTTTAAAAAAAAAAACCAGCAGGGGGCTCAGTGTCCAGCCAAGGCCACCCAGCTGGCAAGGGGAGGCAGTGAAACCCAGGGGCCCGGGCTGCGGCACTGAAACTTGCAGCAGCTCCCTAAGGAGCAGGGAAGTTGTGCCACTTGCCCGAGGTCACACAGCTGGTCTCTGCAGGGACTCGTATCTGAACTCCAGCATCCCGGGCAGTGCTCCCACAGGCAGGGCCCCACTTTTTCAGCTTTAAATGGGGCACTCAGCCCCTGCAATGTTTTTGTTTTTGAGACAGAGTCTCACTCTGTCGCCCAGGCTGGAGTGCAGTGGTGCAATCTCAGCTCACCGCAGCCTCTGCCTCCCGAGTTTAAGCGATTCTCCTGCCTCAGCCTCCCAAGTAGCTGGAACGACAGGTGTATGCCACCACACCAGCTAATTTTTGTATTTGTAGTGAAGGTGGAGTTTCGCCATGTTGCCCAGGCTGGTCTTGAACTCCTGTCCTCAAGTGATCAGCCTGCCTTGGCCTCCCAAAGTGCTGGAATGACAGGCATAAGCCACTGTGCCCGGCCGGCCCCTGCGCCACTTGAGGCAAAGCTGTCCTCAGGTCCCCGTGCATTGCAGATGATGGCAGCCCTGCCCTGGGGGAGGTCGGGGGCCGAAGGCAGGGCTGCCTGGCCTAAGGCAGAGTTACCCCCACAGCCAGCTGCGCAGGCTGAGATGTCGCAGGCTCCCGCTTGGCTCACCCTCGGCCGCGTAGAAGGCCTCGAACCCCGTGAACGGCTTCTCGTTGGAGTAGTCGGAGTGGAAGGTGACGTCCAGGCTGCGGCCCAGCGAGTAGAAGGTGTCGTTGCCGGGGGCCCGCTCCGTGTCCGTGCTCTCCCGCCCGCACAGCGTGGCCAGCACCTTGGCCCCCGAGCTCAGCTGTGGGGTCAGGTGTCACAGGGAGGGAAGGCAAGACTCAGGCCTCTCCCTCCTGGCCAAAGCTGGCCCCTGGTCCCTGGTGTCCCCGAACCCTGGCTACTCCTTGGGGACCCCCGACCCTAAGAGACCCCAGCCCTCCTGCCCTGACGGCACCTTGACGAAGTCGTACTCGCAGAGGTGGGAGAGCTCCAGATCGAAGTGGGTGAAGTAAAGGCGCAGGCGGTAGCCAGGGGGTGCGGTCAGGGTCCAGCGCCGCTCCTGGTCATTGGCATACTCCCTTGGGAAGCCGGGGGACACCAGTCGCCCAAACACAGGCTCAGGCCACTTCGGGCCCAACGGGGTGGCCACTGAGCCACACAGCAGGCCCAGGAAGGTCAGCAGCCTGCGGGTAGGGCAGGGGAGTGAGGGCCCAGGCCTCTGCTCCCACCCCGCACCCTGCAGGGAGGCCACGGGTGCCCACCTACCTCATGGTGTGCTCGTCCAGCTGGCCTGGGCTGGTCTGCGGCCTCACGCTGGTCTCACCTTTGATCTGTTTGTCCAGTGATCTGCCCCTGCCCCCAGCCTCCCTGACTCTGGGATTCTGGGAATTGACCCCATGACTCCAGCCTGCCCAGAATTCCAGGCAGGGAGGACAGGCTGCTCCAGGAGCCAAGAGTTGGACCTGGGCGACAGCAGCCTGGAAAGAAATCCTGGCTCTGCCCCTCACCCCCGCCTTTTTTTTTTTCTGTTTTGGATCTTGCTCTGTTGCCCAGGCTTGGGTACAGTGCTGCAACCATAGCTCACTGCAGCCTCTACTTCCTGGGCTCAAGCAATGCAATCCTCCTGCCTAAGACTCCCAAGTAGCTGGGACCACAGATATGCACCACCACGCCCAGCTAATTTTACTCCCTCCAAGAATGTCTCTAAGTTTCTGCTGGGGTTAGGGGATGGAGAATAGGGATTGGCTAGGTTTTGTTATTGTTGTTGTTATTTTCTTTTAGAGACAGGGTCCCACTGTGTCACCCAGGCTGGAGTGCAGCGTGTGATATCATACCTCGTGGCAGTTTCAACCTCCTTGCCTCTAGCAGTCCTCCTACCATCAGCCTCCCAGGTAGTTGAGACTATAGGCACACGTCACCATGCCCGGCTAATTTTTTATCTTATTTTATTTTTTATGAGATGGAGTTTCACTGTCACCCAGGCTGGAGTGCAGTGGTGCAATCTCGGCTCACTGCAACCTCCACCTCCTGGGTACAAGTGATTCTCCTGCCTCGGCCTCCCAAGCAGCTGGGGCTACAGGCATGTGCCACTATGCCTGGCTAAGTTTTGTATTTTCAGTAGACACGGGGTTTCACCATGTTGGCCAGTCTGGTCTTGAACTCCTGACTGCAAGTGGTCTGGTCACCTTGGCCTCCCAAAATGCTGGGATTACGGGCATGAGCCACCATGCCCAGCTTTTATGTTTCTATTTTTTGTAGTCTTGCTGTTGAAATGGGAGGTCTTGCTGTTGCCCAGGCTGCCTAATTTCTTTAACACTGCCAGAAGGACCTGGTCCCACCAATTCCTGATTCTACTGCAGGCTTAGAAGGTGCTTTCCAGACAGTTATTTCCACACCTGTTGATCTGTTCTTCCAGCTTCTAGAACTCTCAGGCTGCTGCTTCCTGTTTCACACACTCTATCCTCATGGATTCGTGTATTTTCTTTTTCTAATTTCCTTTATTTTTGTTTTTGTTTTTTGTAATGATAGGGGTCTCCCTGTGTTGCCCAGGCTGGTCTCGAACTCCTGAGCCGAAGTGATCCACCTGCCTCAGCCTCCCAAAGTGCTGGGATTACAGGTGTGAGCCACCATTCCTGGCCTCATTATTATTACCATTATTATTTTCTTTCAGAGTCCGGGAGGGACTCTGGCTGAGTGTAGTAATTCACACCTGTAATCCCAGGAGGCTGGGAGGGCGAGGCAGGTGGATCACGACGTCAGGAGTTCGAGACCAGCCTGACCAACATGGTGAAACCCCGTCTCTACTAAAAATACAAAAAAAATTAGCTGTGCATGGTGGCATGCGCCTGTAATCCCAGCTACTCAGGAGGCTGAGGCAGGAAAATCACTTGAACCTGGAAGGCAGAGGTTACAGTGAGCTGAGATTGTGCCACTGCACTCCAGCCCGGGTGACAGAGTGAGATTTCGTCTCAAAAAAAAAATTTTTTTTTGGTAAAGATTAGCCAGGCATGGGGGCAGGCACCTGTAGTTCCAGATACTCGGCAGACTGAGGAGGGAGGATTGCTTGAGCCCAGGAGGTCTGAAGGTTGCAGTGAGCCACATTCATGCTACTGCACTCCAGCCTGGGTGACAGAGTAAGATTCCGTCTCAAAAAATATATACATAGTAATAATAATGCAAGAAAATTTCCCAATTTCCCAGAACTGAAAAATGTGATACTGAATGAAAGTGAGCTCCAAGCGCCCAGAAAAGATTTATATATATTATATATACATATATATACCCACATTGTTTTTTTTTGAGATGGAGTCTTGCTCTGTCACCCAGGCTGGAGTGCAGTGGTGCAATCTCGGCTCACTGCAAGCTCCACTTCCTGGGTTCAAGTGATTCTCCTGCCTCAGCCTCCCAAGTAGCTGGGATTACAGGCTCATGCCACCACACCCAGTTAATTTTTGTATTTTTATTTATTATTTATTTAGTTAGTTATTTTTGAGACAGAGGCTCCCAGCTGGGAGTGCAGTGCCACAATCTCAGCTCACTGAAACCTCTGTCTCCCAGGTTCAAGCTATCTGCCTACCTCGCCTACAGAGTAGCTGGGACTACAGGGAGGTGCCCTCACGCCCGGCTAATTTTTTGCATTTTAGTAGAGGTGGGGTTTCACCATATTGGCCAGGCTGGTCTCCGACTTCTGACCTCGTGATCCACCTGCCTTGACCTCCCAAAGTGCTGGAATTACAGGTGTGAGCCACCTCACCCAGCCTAATTTTTGTATTTTTATTAGAGGTTTCACTGTGTTGGCCAGGCTGGTCTCAACTCCTGACCTGGTGATCTGCCTGCCTCAGCCTCCCAAGGTGCTGGGATTGCAGGCGTGAACCACTACGTCCAGCTGAGAGTAGTTTCAGGGAGGGACTATTGTTCTTGTTTCAAGTTAAACTCTAAATTCCTCCCCCAGTTAGCTTGGCCTGCACCCAGGAATGAGCAGGGACAGCATGGAAGTCAGGAGCAGGATGGGGTCAGTTATGTCAGATTTGTCTTACTGTCACAATTTTGCAAGGGCGGTTTCAATAGGAAGACGTAGGGTCCAAGACACGGCGTTCACTAGGGGACTCCATTGGGGGTGGGGACAAGGCTCTGGACAGCTTCTCCAGAAAGGGGACAGTCACAGAACACCTGTTGAGTTCAAGGAGCATTACAGAACTGGTGAAAATTTTGGGGCTAAATTTGCGATAAATTTATTGAAAACTAAGTAAATGAGAAACAAACAAACAGAAAATTCCAGGAAAAACAAGAAGCTCTGTGGGAGATAAAACGTTATCATAAGGCCCGTGCGGTGGCTCACACCTGTAATCTCAGCACTTTAGGAGGCCGAGGCGGGTGGATCCCTTGAGGTCAGGAGTTTGAGACCAGCCTGGCCAACATGGTGAAACCCCAACTCTACTAAAAATACAAAAATTAGCTGGGCATAGGGGCACATGCCTGTAATCTCAGCTACTCAGCTACTCGGGAGGCTGAGGCAGGAGAATCACTTAAACCTGGGAGACAGAGGTTGCAGTTGAGCAAAGATCAGCCTGGGTAAGAGTGAGACTCTGTCCCGTTTATATATATATGTGTGTGTGTATGTGTGTGTGTGTGCGTGTGTGTGTGTGTGTGTGTGTGTGTGTGTATGTATGTATATATGTGCCGGGCACAGTGGCTCACACCTATAATCCCAGCACTTTGGGAAGCTGAGGTGGGTGGATCACCTGAGGTCAGGAGTTCAAGACCAGCCTGCCTGGCCAACATGGTGAAACTTCATCACTATTAAAAATATAAAAATTAGCCAGGCGTGGTGGCAGGTGCCTGTAATCCCAGCTATTCAGGAGGCTGAGGCAGGAGAATCACTTGAACCCGGGAGGCGGAGGTTGCAGTGATCTGAGATCTCCTGGGCAACAAAGCAAGACTTTGTTTAAAAAAAAAAATGTTATCGTAGTGGACTCCTTGTCTCAGCCACTATGAATTACTTTGTAACTCTAATAGGTTTGTTGTCCTGTGGGTGAAGCAAGTCAGCACATGGAGACACCTGGTCGCAGCAGAGGAAGAGGTTTACTTAATGCAGGGCCACCGAGGGAGGAGACGGAACTTGAAATCCACCTCCCCAAGGGGTTTGGGGACAGGATTTTTGTTTTGTTTTGTTTTGAGACGGAGTCTCATTCTATCACCAGGCTGGAGTGCAGTGCAACCTCCGCCTCCCAGGTTCAAGCGATTCTCTTGCCTCAGGCTCCCAAGTAGCTGGGATTACAGGCACCCACCACTACACCTGGCTAATTTTTGTATTTTTAGTAGAGAAGGGGTTTTACCATGTTGGCCAGGATGGTCTCGACTTCTTGACCTCATGATCCACCCGCTGGGCTCCCAAAGTGCTGGGATTACAGGTGTGAGCCATTGCGCCCAGCCAGCTAAAGCAATTCTTAAACAAAAGCCTGGCCGGGCAAGGTGCTACCTTTCAGTTACACGGAGGCAGGCCAGAGTTCAGCCTGATCAATGGTAAATTATAACTCTATTTCCAGCCAAAATTTTATTTTTCTTTTATTTTTTCTTTTCCTTTTTCCTTTCCTTTTTTTTTTTTTTTTTTTTTTTTTGTTGAGATGGAGTCTCATGTCACCAGCCTGGAGTGCAGTGGCTCGATCTTGGCTCACTGCCACCTCCACCTCCACCTCCCGGGTTCAAGCGATTCTCTTGCCTCAGCCTCCCAAGTAGCTGGGATTACAGGCGCATGCCTCCAAGCCTGACTAATTTTTATATTTCTGGTAGAGACGGGTTTTCACCATGTTGTCCAGGAATGTCTCAATCTCTTGACCTCGTGATCTGCCCGCCTCGGCCTCCCAAAGTGCTGGGATTACAAGTGTGAGCCACTGCACCTGACTCCTTTTATTTTCTTTAACTTTTCCTTTTTTTTTTTTTTTTGAGACAGCCTCCTCTTTCGCACAGGCTGGAGTGCAGTGGCGCGATCTCGGCTCACTGCAACTGTAACCGCCCAAGTGTTCATCTTGCCCGATGCCTAGACAGAGCTGATTCATCAAGACAGGGGAATTTCAATAAAGAGTAATTCACGCAGAGCCAGCTGTGCAGGAGACCGCAGGTTTACTTTTGCTCAAATCAGTCTCCCTGAGCATTCGGGGAGCAGAGTTTTTCAGGATAACTTGGTGGGCAGGGGGAAGCCCGCGAGCCGGGAGTGCTGATTGGTCAGCGCTGAAATCATAGGGAGTTACTGCTGTCTTCTTGCGCCGAGTCCGTTCCCGGGTGGGGACCACAAGATCAGATGAGCCAGTTTATTGATCTGGGTGGTGCCAGTTGATCCATCAAGTGCAGAGTCTGCAAAATATCTCAAGCCCTGATCTCAGGAGCAGTTTACGGAGGGTCAGAATCTTGTGTCCTCCAGCTGCAGGACTCCTAAACCATCATGTCTAATCTTGTGGCGGATGTTAGTCCTACGAAGGCAGTCTAGTGCCCAGGCAAGGAGGTCTGCTTTGAGAAAGGGCTGTCTTTGTTTAAAGTATAAACTATAAATTAAGTTTCTCCCAAAGTTAGTTTATCCTATGCCCAGGAATGAACAAGGACAGCTTGGAGGTTAGAAGCAAAATGGAGCTGGTTAAGTTAGATAGATCCTTTTCACTGTCTCAGCCATAATTTGGCAAAGGCAGTTTCACAACCTCCGCCTCCTGGGTTTACTTGATTCTCCTGCCTCAGCCTCCCAAGTAGCTGGGGTTACAGATGCACGCCACCACGCCTGGCTGTTTGTATTTTTAGTAGAGACAGGGTTTTGTCATGTTGGCCTCTAGCACTTCTGGACTCAAGTGATCTATGCACCTCGACGCCCCAACGTGCTGGGATTACAGGCGTGAGCCACCACCCTGGGCGGCGCTCATGGTTTATGAGTTCGTAGAGCTTCTTCTCTGGCCCCCTCCTGATCCCTTCCTGGTGGTCATTGGGTGGGGTGAAAGTCCCAACTCTCCAGTCTAGGTCTTACCGGTGAACAGCCCTACCCTGAGGCTCCCCCGGGACCCTACCCTTAATCACTGCATTAGCATAAACTCCGCAGTTCTCCAAAGGAGTGTATAATGAATGACAAGACACTCCCACCAATCAGGAATTTCCAAGGATTTTAGGGGCTCTGTGACAGGAACTGGGGACAAACACCACATTTCTTCTACTACAGAAGATAAACCTCAAAATAATCAGCTCCAAGAGGGAAAGCAGCCACGGTAGGACTGTGATCTTTCTTCTGACAAGCCACATGGACGCATGAATCCTGAAGCAGGAGCCTGGCTCATTTTGAAAAATGAAATTTTGAAAAGATAGGATTGGAGAAACTCCCCATGCCACACACTGGGCCTGTACGTGGCCCAAAGATTGCCGGGACACTGGGGCACCCAGGTCGTGTCCTCATCGAGGCTGCTTCTGTTCAGTAGATCAGCCTGGGCTCCCTCACACCCACCCAGTCGTGGGGTTCAGGCTCGCCCCGGCCCTGGAGCATGCCCCTTCCAGGAGGGCAGGCGTGTGTATAGACTTGACTACAGGCTGGGAAAGCGGAGGGTCTACGTGCCGGCAACTTCCCGTCTTCCAGGTTAGGCTCTCTTGCTTCCCAGATGGCTCCGGCTGTTTCCGAAACCTG
This sequence comes from Alouatta palliata, assembly GCA_004027835.1. Classification (NCBI taxonomy): domain Eukaryota; kingdom Metazoa; phylum Chordata; class Mammalia; order Primates; family Atelidae; genus Alouatta; species Alouatta palliata. The sequence goes on from PVKV010021659.1 coordinate 13,257, forward strand.
GGCCACCCTCCCCTCTCCCTCCTCGCCCAGACGGGTGGTCCTGATGGGCCAATGCGGAGTGCCAGCACTGGTGAGCACTGCGTCACAGGCACTTCTCACCGAAGCTTCGTACCAGGGACGGGGTACTCCCCCTCTCACAGTCAAGGTAGCGGCAGAGGGCCTGCATGGCTGCAGGTCAGAGCTAAGGGAGGCAGAGTTGAGATCTGGACCCAGGTTTGATTCCAGGGCCCTTGGGGAAAGGCCCTCACACTTAGGGATCATCCCTCTTAAGGGGGCAGCATTCCCTCACTGGATCTTGGCTGGAGAGTAGATGTCAGAGAGACCATACCCCTGCCGGGACCCCCAAATGCCTGGCCTGAGCTGCAGGAGACTCCAGGGTGAGCAGGGTGGAGTGGCCTTGGACAGCCGCTGCTGCTACTGGCTCTGTGGCCTTGGGCACATCACCTTGCCTCTCTGTGCAGGAGCGAAGATTAAATGAATGAAGGTGTCTGATCCTTCCAGCTGCAGCCGGGCCTGTCAGGCTCCGGAAATAGCCCCTGCCAACCCACCTGACCACTAGCTGCTCCACTGAGTGTGGAGGCCCTGGGGCAGGCGCCAGCTCCCGGGTCTGATTTGAAGGGTTAGGGCGGCCTGGAGAAGTCAGCCTAAGGTCAGATGGGCTGATAGGCCCAAAGGTCTGAAGGTGCTTAGTCTGGTGAGCTCACAGGGGCGGGGAGTCGGGGGCAGGTGGAGCCTGGAGGGCTGTGACTGACTTGAGGCCAGAGTCGGTGGCAAAACTGGATTCCCATTATTCTGGATGTCCCAGAAACATTCCCGGCTAAGTCAGGGCTCCAAGATGGCTGCCTCGGCTGGGAATGGGGTACTCCAGCACCAGCACCGGATGGAGGCCACTCCCTGCCCCCAGGCCCCCCAACCTGATGGGTCCTCCAGCCCAGCCCCTGCCTGAGGTGGGGAAGGGGTTGGTGACTCTAGCATGTGCAAGGAGGGGGGGTTCCTTTCCTGTCCTCCCACCACCGTGGTGACCTGGTTAGGGGGGAGTTCAGCACCTTGGAGAGGGGACAGCCCTGATCCTTGGAAGTCCCTGGTTTGGCCACCCACACCTGCATTCTCAACTTGTTCACACAAGGGGGGAGGAGGGGCACGGTGGAATTTGCCTGAAGGCACTCACAGGGGGACAGGCAGAATTTGAACCCAAATCTGAGTCCCGAGTGGGGTCAGGGCACAGTCACTGGGCCAGTGTTAAGCTCCTGATGTGCTTAAAAAGGCCGAAGGTAACTGAGCCCCACTACCCGCTTCTGGGGTCACCTCCGGTATCTGCCCTGGAGCACCTGGATGGAACCTTATACCTGTGAGTGGCCCCAATTCTGAGAACAGTCCTGGGCAGCCCCAGAAGACACCAGCAACCCCACCCTGATCTCACCCACACCACAGCCCTGGGGAGGCTATCACCAGTGTCCTTGTGAAGGGCTTGCTAAGTCAGCTTCCCAGGATAGCTCTGGGTCTGGCATGATGACCAAGGTGACCTTCTGTGCCCAGGCTATCCACGAGGGCCCACCACACCCCAGCCCTGCAGCAGACGCGTGGGGATCAGACAGCAAGGCCCTGCAGACCCTCACCCCAGAAACACCCAGTGGTGAATGCGGCTCTGCCTGGGCCCAGCCAAGGTCAGGGGACACAGGACTCTAACTTTGTTATAAATACACGTGTTTGGTGAGTGAGGGGCAACAGAAGGCAGAGAGATGGCGCTGTACACAGCTGGTATAGGCTTGGAGGTGGAACGCCAAGAGACAGACACACAGACAGTCCGCCCAGCAGGGCAGGCCGGGCAGCATTCTGGGGCTTGTAACACTTGGTTGGTGGGCGAGAGCCGCAGGAGGGCTGGCCCAGGGCTGGAGGGGCCCAGGCACCCTGCAGGCTCCCTGGTCCGAGGTCCTGGGTGGCATCAGTGGTGGCGCCTGGGCTCAGCTCACATCATTCAGGGCCTAGAGGGACATGAGGCAAGTCAGAAGGGCGCTCTGGGGCCCTGGGTCCCACCACCTGGCCCTGCAGGCCACCTACCTTGCGGGCAAACTCGGGCAGCACGAAGGCGGCGCGGTGCACGTCGGAGTTATAGTACTTCAGCTGCATCTGCGCCACCTGCTGCTGGGTCAGTGGCTGCACCGGCTCCTGGAAGTTGGTGTTCTGGGGACCAGGACAGAGGGGCATATGGAGGGGGTGTTTTTTTTTTTAATTGAGACAGAGTCTTGCTCTGTTGCCCAGGCTGGAGTGCAGTGGCACCATCTCAGCTCACTGCAACCTCTGCCTCCCGGGATCAAGCAATTCTCCTGCTTTAGCCTCAGGTGTGTGCCACCATGCCTGGCTAATTTTGTTTTTTTGTATTTTGAGTAGAGACAGAGTTGCACTATGTTGGTCAGGCTGGGTCTTGAACTCATGACCTCAGGTAATCCGCCCGCCTTGGCCTCCCAAAGTGCTGGGATTATAGGCATGAGACACCGTGCCCGGCCTGGGGAGGGCACTTTATTTATGCCCACCTGCCCCTTGCCCCCCACACCCCCGGGCACCCCCATCTCACCGGGTTCTTGCTGCACAGCATGAAGCCGATCTGGCCGCTGGGGTAGGTGGGGATGGTGCAGTAGGCGTAGGCCACCACGGGGAACAGTGACTGGCAGAACTGCCGCATCTCCTTGATGAGGTCCAGGTGCAGCCACTGGCACTCACCTGGGGCCACCCCCCCAGCAGCATCAGCATCCAGCAGGGCCCATCCCATCCCGTCCCATCCCGTCCCGCCCAGCCCCATCACTCCAGGCCTGTGGCTCACCCTGGCAGCAGAGGACGCCATCTTCCTTGAGGGCCGTCTTCATGAGCTGGTAATAGGACTCCTTGAAGAGACTTTCGGCGGGGCCTGGGGAAGGACGGAGGGAGGCACACTGAACACAGCCTGGCTAAGACCTCCAGGGCCACTGTCACCCCACTACATAGACCCATACAGCTGGCCGGTGGCCAGAGGGGGCTCCCTACTTTAATCCCATTCTTGGGGGAGTCTCACTGGCACCGCAGCAGAGGAACCTCCATCCCAGGCCTTGGTTCAAGACTAGAACCCGCCCCCACTCCAATGAAGTCCAGTCCAGAGCAGAGGGGAGGCTGAAGAGGACACATGGGCCTCAGTGTCCCAAGGTCAGATCCTCACTCTCTCTGGGCCCCAGCTTTTGAACTCTGGGCAGCGGCCTGGCTCCTGCCTACTGTCCCAAGCCATGTTTCAGGGGCAGGTAACAACACAGAAGGAAAAAGTACAGCTCTAGTTTGAGGGCCGGGAGGTCCCTCTATCGTCTACTCTGAAGGCCTGGGGGGGCTGACCTCCAGACCTGCAGCTGCCAGAAAATCCTGGGGCCCATCCGCTGCTTACCCATGGGGTCTGAGGAGTCAGTGATGATCACATCAAAGGCATCCTGATTCTGTTTCATGAACTCAAAACCATCACCCACATGTAGGGTCAGCTTCGAGCTAGAATAGCCAACAGCCATCCCCGGCAGGAACTTCTTGGAGACTTGGATGACATCCTGGAGGGGATGGGAGGGACCAGACTGGGCCAAGGGGGCTGGGGAACCTGGAGCCAGACACAGCCATGTGGGACTCCTGAAGTGCCTCAGAGGCAAGCCGCCTTGGGCAAGCCCCTCCCCACCCCCTTTTTGGAGATGGAGTCTCACGCTGTTGCCCAGGCTGGAGTGCAGCGGTGCGATCCCCGCTCACTGCAACCTCCACCTCCCAGGTTCCAGCAATTCTCCTGCTCAGTCTCTCGAGTAGTTGGGACTACAGGTACATGCCACCATGCCCAGCTAATTTTTTTGTATTTTTAGTAGAGACGGTGTTTCACCATGTTGCCCAGGCTGGTCTTGAACTCCTGAGCTCAGGCAGTCCACCCGCCTAGGCCTCCCAAAGTGCTGGGATTATAGGCATGAGCCACCGTGCCCACCTCCCCACCTTTGTTTGTTTTGAGACTGGGATTGATCCGTCTACCACTGTGCCCATACCCGGGCAACACCTGGCACATAGCATGATTTTAGTGAGCAGCTACTGAGTGTAAGAGGCAATGTACAAATAGTTGAGCTGTCTCTGGCCCCTGCTTGGGGGCTGAGATTAAAAATCAGCTTAATTGGCTGGGTGAGGTGGCTCATGTCTGTAATCCCAGCACTTTGGGAAGCTAGGGTGGGTGGATCACCAGATCAGGAGTTCAGCCTGACCAACACAGTGAAACCCCACCTCTACCAAAAATACAAAGAAAATTAGCAGGACATGGTGGTGAGCACCTGTAATCTCAGCTACTCAGGAGGCAAAGGCAGGAAGATCTCTTGAACCCGGGAGGCAGAGGTTGCAGTGAGCCAGGATCAGGCCACTGCACTCTAGCTTGGGCGACAGTGCAAGGCTCCGTCTCACAAAAACAAAACAAAACAAAATACACATCAGCTTAGTCTTACTAAGAACTTGCCACGCAGGCACCCTCACCACGTGCCAGGCCCTCTGCCATCTGGTTTTCCTACTGAACCCTCCCCACCAGGTGTTTCTCAGATGGGGAAACAGGCCCTACCTGCCTTGCTCAGGGGTATGCAGCCATTGCAGGGCCAGCTGGCCCGCAGGAGAACCAGGACTCAAACCCCACCCCGCTGGCTCTGTGCTGGCACTCACCTCATCGATCTCACACTGGACCACGGACTCCACAGAGGGGTGCTTCACTACCTCGCGCAGGACACCTCCGTCTCCACCCCCGATGATCAGCACCTGGGAGGAGGGGGCAGTCAAGGCAGGGGCCCTGGCAGGACTGGGTGCCCCCAGGCCCCTGAAGCAGGCCCCTGGCCCCTCCAACCCGAGGGCCTCATCATTTTCTATCCTCAGAAATGCTTTCGTGCCGGTGTTCCCTTTCCTGGAAGTTCCTTCCAGGGCTGCCCCAGGCTTCAGAAGCCACGTCAGTGTCCGCCCCCACTTCTCTGCGGGACCTCCTGTCCGCCCCCACCCCTCTGCGGGACCCCCTGGCCTTGCTTGCACTTTCTCTGACAGCCATACGGGCAGCATCCGGGAGGAGCCTGTGGCACACCTGGGCCCCCTCTCGCCTGGCACTGTCCCAGAGGACAATGGGGTACCTTTCGCGGGTTGGGGTGGCTGCAGAGAGGTAGGTTGGCGATCATCTCCTGGTAGGAGAACTCATCCCTCTCCGTGCATTGGATGACACCGTCCAATACCAGCACGTTGCCATAGGTCTTACTGCGGGCGGAGTGACAGTCGGGGACCTGGGTTCTCTGGCGTGGGGAAAACGCACCCCAAGCCGCCCTGGATGAGGAGGGTCGCCCCACCGCGTCTAGGGGTCCCAGGGGTGAGGGTCGATGGTGACACGTGGTGAGGAACGCCAGGTGGGCCGCCGGGCGGAGGCCGGGGTGAGACCCCGGGTCTCCTCGGGCTCTGACGTGTCCCAGGGCTGACACGTGGAGCGGCGCGCAGACTCCGGCTCCACTGCCCAAAGGCCCGCCCGCAGCCCCAGCCCCGGCCCCAGCCCGGGGAGGCAGGGTGAGGGGTGGCGAGGGGGGCCAGGGCAGGACGGGGTCCGGCCTGTCTGGGTCCCGGCGTGGAGGGGCCCGAGAGGCGGGCAGCGGGCAGCCAGGGATGAGCTGAGGGGGCCGGCGCCCGCGGGCAGCGGCGGTACCTGCGAAAGACGAGGATGTCCTGGTAGCGCGATCGCCGGTGGTGGAGCAGCTGTTCCACCTGCAGCGACAGGGCCTGGCCGGGCCACAGGCTGCAGGTCTCGCGGAACCAGCCCTCGCGGATGGCGGCGGGGCCGGAGGCGGCTGGGCCGTCGGGGCCGGACTCCATGGCGGGCGGGCGGGCGGCGCGGGGCGCGGGCCCGGGACTGCAGGCCGCGCGGAGCCGCAGCACAACGGGACCAGCTCCGCCCGCCGCCCGCGCCGCAACCTAACCCGGGAGCGGGGCGGGGCTTGCCGGCAGGGGCGGAGCCCACGATAGCCAATGGCAAAGCGGCCGCGTCGGGCGCTCATTGGCCGCCGGCCCTCAGCGCGGCGCGGAGTGGCTGGGGCGCGCCGTCAGTCGGCGGCAGCAGGGTAGTGCGGTCCGCTCCGGGGGCCACGTGGGGCCCGGTCGGGGCCGGACGGCCGGGCCGGGTTCCGGGGCGGGCTGGGCCGGCGGAAGGGGTCCGGGTCCTTCCTCCTCCCCCGCCGGCCGGGGCGGTGCATCCCCGGCCCCTGCTCCCTTCTCGGGGTTGGGAGGCACCGAGGGCCGCGAGGGGCTGCGGGACTGGAGCTCGGTGCGGAGTGCGGGAGCGCTGGGACGTGCGGACCCGGGCGTCAGCCTTTGGGCTGGAGACGGGAGCGGGCGGCTGCACTGGGTTACGTTGTTGCAAGATGCGAGTAGAAGGTATCCCTCGCCGCGTCCAAAATCTGGTTCCTTGTTGGACTTGAACAGATTATGTAGTTTGTCGGGGCGCACTGAGGATTTTTATTTACTTGGAAAGAATCATCACAGCCCGCGAATTAACGAGCTAGATTTAGCCATTTTCCCTTATATTCTCTGAGCCATAAGCCTATGGGTGGTGAATACGAGAGAAGTGCTTTTCTAAAGGAGTTTCTAAATTTACCAGCAGTGTCCAGGAAGAGGCCCAGCACATACATATTCAGCACCAGAAAAGACTGGCACGCAAATTTTGTCGACAAACTGGGTCTTGCTCCTTGAAGGGTGGGTGGGACTGTGCTCTCTGTTTTTATGAGAATGTCAGAGAACTTCTCAGAATCATATTAAGCATGCTAATTACCAAGTATTAAATGCTAATTGTTCTACACGAAGTTCGAATGACAAGGAAGGAAGATGAAACTGGTACAAGCTACTCCTGACATTATTTCAGGGATGGTTTTGACTGACGTTTTGCAGCCTCCACCTGGAGGTGGGGAACATGTTTCCTGTGTCGTCCCCAGAGCTGAATACAGGCGTTATCATTGAGAGCAAGCTTCGAGCATAGGCAACAATGTGCCTTGCTTGACTTCAAGCTCCTTCTAAAGGGAGGTAGACCAAGACCGCTAAAGAATTGCTAGGCATAGGCTGGGTGCAGTGGCTCACGCCTGTAATCCCAACACTTTGGGAGGCCAAGGTGGGTGGATGACCTCAGGTCAGGAGTTTGGGACCAGCCTGGCCAAGATGGTGAAACCCTGTCTATACTAAAAATACAAAAGATTAACTGGGTGTGGTTGCAGACGCCTGTAATCCCAGCTACTCGGAGCCTGATGCAGGAGAATCGCTTGAACCCGGGAGGTGGAGGTTGCAGTGAGCCAAGATTGTGTCACTCCACTCCAGCCTGAGCAACAAGAGTGAAACTCTGTCTCAAAATAAAAAATTGCTAGGCAGCTGGGCACAGGGGCTTATGCCTACAATCCTAGGATTTTGGGAGGCTGAGACAGTGAGAAAGGAGGACTGCTTGAGCTCAGGAGTTCGAGGCAAGCCTGGGCAACATAGCAAGACCCTGTCTCTAAAAAAATAAACGGTGGCTCAGGCCTGTAATTCCAGCACTTTGGGAGGCTGAGGTGGGCAGATAACGAGGTCAAGAGATTGAGATCATCCTGGCCAACATGGTGAAAACAGGATTGGCTGGGCACGGTAGCTCACACCTGTAATCCCAGCAGTCTGGGAGGCCAAGGTGGGTGGATCACTTGAGGTCAGGAGTTTGAGACCAGCCTGGCCAACATGGTAAAAAATCCCATCTCTACTAACACAAAAATTAGCGGGCATGGTGGTGTGCACCTGTAATCCCAGCTACTTGGGAGGCTGAGGAATGAGAATTGCTTGAACCCGGGAGGCAGAGGTTGCAGTTAGCCACAGTCATACCACTGCACTTCAGCCTGGGTGACAGTGTGAAACCCTGTCTCAAAAAAACAAAAACAAAAACCTAGGCCGGGCGTGGTGGCTCACGCCTGTAATCCAAGCACTTTGGAGGCCAAGGTGGGCGGATCACCTGAGGTTGGGAGTTCAAGACCAGCCTGATCAACACGGTGAAACCCCATCTTAAAAAAAAAAAAAACAAACACCTGAAAACCAAAAAAATGGAAAAAAAATAAATAAATAAACAGGATTGAGAAAACCAGGCTTTAGCATGGAATGTTTTTCCCTAAATTCAGACCAAGATACCTCAAAAATCCAGTTGTAAAGCATAAGTGTCTAGTGGGTTCACTATCCCACCCAAGCGCCTAAAAAGTGTGATTTTAAAAGGGAAAAGGGGAGAGAAAGGTGGGCCAGTTGCTACTGTTGAAGGAAACAGTTTAAATGGGTCTGCCACATGGTATGTGTCTCTGTCACAAGAGACTTGTTAGGCAGTTAGCACTCGAGAGCCATTTTTAAAGCCTTCTATTCAGCCAGGCAGACAGCTGTGGTTATGAGTGGGAACAATTTTGGTTATTATGTGGTGTGGCTTGGTTGAAATGCTTATGGCAAGCTGCCTCCGTGAGCACACAGCTTTCCGCTCCTCAGTTCTCTTCCACCTCCAGCCCAGCAGCCCTGCCAGATCCCCATCCCCTCTGCCTGGAGCACAGGCCCAGCCACGGCCTCCACTCCCAGTCACTGCACAGTTCCTGACCCGCACACACTGTGTGTGCTCCGTATCCTCCTCCGTCCGGCCGCAGATGCTCCCCGAGCGACCTGACCTTGAGCTCCAGCTGTTCTTCCAACTCCCCAAGACCCTCATCTCTACTCCATGGCTCAGGAGTTCTGGATTTGGGGTCTGATGGATCAGTAAAACTGCAAACACATCCAGAGACTGACACTGGGTTGTGAACTTTTTATTTGGAGAAATGAACATTTGAAAAGATTTCAAACTCCTGTCTAAGGTTCCTGTCTTTTAAAAAACAAACATTAGGCCGGGAGCGGTGGCTCGCGCCTGTAATCCCAGCACTTTGGGAGGCCAAAGTGGGTGGATTACCTGAGGTCAGGAGTTTGAGAACAGCCTGGCCAACATGGTGAAACCCTGTCTCTACTAAAAATACAAAAATTAGTTGGGTGTGGTGGAGGGCGTCTGTGATCCCGGCTACTTGGGAGGCTGAGGCAGAAGAATTGCTTGAAGCCAGGAAGCGGAGGTTGCGGTGAGCCGAGATGGTGCCACTGCACTCCAGCTTGGAGGACAGAGGAAGACTCCGTCTCATAAAAACCCAGCAAACAGAAAAACATTGTTACAAAGACAAAACCAGTATGGAAAACTTCCAAATAAACGGTGCAGCATCATTTCAACTCTCTGGGAGAGTGTTCTCATTCGCCTCTAACCAGCGCTAAGACCGCTGCATCTGCTCAGTCAGCCTTAGGCCCGTGGCTTTAGGTAACAGCGGTTCCCAGCAGCAGAAGAATCAGCAGGAGAGGCGGGTGAGCACAGCGGCCTGGGGCAGCCTCCAGGCCTGCTTGGCACTGGCTTGTTTCTGACAAGCCCCGTCTGGACTGTCGGAGGCCTCTGCTTCGAGCAGTGCTGCCACAGAGCTCTCTGCAAGTCTCTGGCTCCTCAGGGTCCAGTCCGAATGCTTGTTTCACAAAACCTCTCAGGCCATCCTCAGTAAAAAATAATTTCTCACTTTGGCTGGGTGAGGTGGCTCATGCCTGTTAATCCCAGCACTTTGGGAGGCCGAGGCAGGAGGATCACCTGAGGTCGGGAATTTGAGATTAGCCTGACCAACATGGAGAAACCCTGTCTCTACTAAAAACAGAATTAGTCGGGCATGGTAGTGCATGCCTGTATTACTAGCTATTTGGGAGGCTGAGGCAAGAGAACTGCTTGAACCTGGGAGGTGGAGGTTGCAGTGAGCTGAGATCACACCATTGCACTCCAGCCTGGGCAACAAGAGCGAACCTCCATCTCAAAACAAAATAAAACAAAAATTTCTGACTGAGCGTGGTGACTCATGCCTGTAATCCCAACACTTTGGAAGGCCATGGTGGGTGGATCGCTTGAGGTCAGGAGTTCAAGACCCATGTAGACAACATGGTAAAACACTATCTCTATTAAAAATACAAAACTTAGGTGGGTGTGGTGGTGGGCACCTGTAATCCCAGCTACTTGGGAGGCTGAGACAGGAGAATCACTTGAACCTGGGAGGCAGAAGTTGCAGTAAGCTGAGATCACACCACTGCACTCCAGCCTGGGTTACAAGAGTGAGACTCTGTCTCAAAAAAAAAAAAAAAAAAAAAATTTCCACCTGTGGGGCCAGGCGCTGTGGCTCCTGTAACCTCAGCACTTCGGGAGGCTGAGGTGGGTGGATCACCTGAGGTCAGGAGTTCAAGATCAGCCTGACCAACATGGTGAAACCTCATCTCTCCTAAAAATACAAAAATCAGCCGGGCCTAATGGCAGGCGGCTGTAATCTCAGCTACTCAGGAGGCTGAGATAGGACAACTGCTTGAATCCAGCAGGCAGAGGTTGCCATGAGCTGAGATTGCACCACTGCACTCCAGCCTGGACAACACAGCAAAACTCCATCTAAAAAAACAAAAAACAAAAAACCACCTGTCCGTTTTTGATCACAGAGACTACCATTTTATGGCAGTGACTATTCTTTGTCCTTTGATGTCTGTTCTTACCAAATTCTGTAATAATAGAACCCTGGGCTTTTAGCTGGACACATGGATGACTGAAATAATGACATTTCCTAATACCCCTTGCTGTGGTCACGTAACTAAGAGCTGACCACAATGGGAAGTAGAAATGGGCAGTATCTGATTCAGAGACTGGGTGCTCTTCTTTCCTCCTTCCAGCTGACTGGAATGAGAATGTAATAGCTGGAGCAAGGGCAGTCATCCTGCACCATGAGGTGGCAGCCTTGCGTTTGAGCTGAGGATAGTAAAACAAGATAGAAGCCTGTGTCTGATGGTCATGAGCATCACACTAGCTCTGGACCAACTATATTTATAAAAGAGGAAAATCATCTCGTTAAGTCACTAATAGTTTGGCTTTTCTGTCACTTTTAACCAGTCTAGTCCTAGCTAATACAAACGCAAGCCTATCTTAGGACAGGGGTGTCCTGTCCTGTTCTGCTTGACTGAGAGCTCTCTGACAGCAGTGATTTGTGCTTTAGCTTGGTACACCCCAAAGGGTATTATATACAGTTGGCAATCTCAATAACTTGTGGGATGGATTGCAAAGAAAAACGGTTCTTAGTTTAAGTATTTGTAAAAAATAATGGCATTCTGTGCTTTCTTGATTTAATAGCCCATCTCAGGATTAAAATAACATGAAATTCCAAAGAAATAATCAGAGATTGGGTCACAAATTTATGTAAGAAGTTCACTGCTGCATTACTAAGAATAGTACTGAAAATGAAAACCTAAATGTTTAACATCGGGGTTGGCAAAAATCAGTTTTACATTGAGAAAATTCTCATAACACAAACTTTAAGGTGAAAAATAATAAAAACATAAACTCAAGTTTGTAAATTTAAAAATATATCTATATACACATAGCAAAAGCTTGGAAGGAAATAGAGCAAAACGTTAAAGATTACCTTGTCCAGGTGTGGTGGCTCAAGCCTGAAATCCCAACACTGGTAGGTCAAGACGTGAGGATCACTTGAGGCCAGGAGGTCAAGACTGGCCTGGGCAACACAGCCAGAACCCATCTCTAAAACATAAGAAAAACTAACCAGGTGTGGTGGCATGTGCCTGTAGTCTCAGCTACGTGGGAGGCTGAGGTGGCAGGATCACTTGAGCCTGAGAGGTCAAGGCTGTATGAGCCGAGATCACACCACTGAACTCCAGACTGGGCAACAGGGTGAGACCTTGTCTCAAAAAAAGGAAAAAAAAAAAAGAGCACCTTGGTGTGGTAGGACTATAGATGATTAAAATTTTCTCTTCGCATTTTCTTTTTTTTGAGATAGAGCCTCGCTTTGTTGTCAGGCTGGAGTGCAGTGGTACGAGCTCGGCTCACTGTAACCCCTGCCTCCCACGTTCAAGGGATTCTCCTGCCTCAGCCTCCTGAGTAGCTGGGACTATAGGCGCACGCCACTATGCCCAGCTAATTTTTGTATTTTCAGTAGAGACGGGGTTTCACCATGTTGACCAGGATGGTCTCGATTTCTTGACCTTGTGAACCACCCGACTTGGCCTCCCAAAGTGTTGGGATTACAGGCGTGAGCCACTGGGCCTGACCTTGCATTCTACTGTATTTCCAACATTTCTTGCAATGAACATGGTGTTACTTCTATAATCAGAAAAGAAACAAAGTTGATTAAAAAAAAAAAGGTGAGAAAGGAACAGAGTAGAGAACAGGTCCTCAGCAGCCATGGCTGATGCTAGAGCACGTTACCAGTTCCTTTCCCAACGGCATTTTTTACCAGTTGGCTCCATTCACGTTATCTGAAGGCTTGAGAAGGAAGTGAAACAGCCCAGAGAAACCCCTAAAAGTGGAGGCGGATGACCATCACACCTTGTGCTTTGCAGGTGCTGCCTGCTTCTGAGTCCCAGGAATTTGTCTTGTATTCCTCCTTGGGTGAGGCTCTGGATTTCTCTAGAAGTCACAGTAACCCCAGGGCACACTTACCTGCCCAGACAGCTGAAGATGATTGCCTAAACAGGATGGGATCTATCCTTCCTGCCAGAGCTGTGGCGGCAGCAAAATAAAAATCAGGAATCAACTTTCTTCCAGGAAGAATTTTTTTTAATGGTTTAAAAATATGTCTGTACAAAAGCAGCACCGACATCTCGTGCTTCTGTTCTGTGGGTGCCGTGTGTCTTCCAGGACTATCTCTGTGGCCAGTTGTACCTGAAGCCTCTGCAGAGAGAGTACAAAAACAACAGTTATTTCTTCTGGGTTGGTTGGACATTCTCAGATGGTTTACAAGATGGTGCAAACCTTAATCATGCAGAATGGGAGAGAATGGTTTGTTCAGGGGTCCCAGGGATCTTGGCGGCCCACCAGAGTTGGCTGAGCTGAGCAGCATCTAAAAGACGCAGACCTGTCCTTCCTGCCCCCGGGCAAGTCCCCGACCTCAGGGTCGGCTTGATTATTAGGATTTTATGCTTTTAACAAAAACATTTGGCAGAGTGCAGTGGCTCATACCTGTAATCCCAGTACTCTGGGAGGCTGAGGCGGGAGGATCAACTGAGGCCAGGAGTTTGAGACTGGCCCAGCCAACAAGACAAAACCCCATCTCTACTAAAAATACAAAAACATTAGCTAGGCATGGTGGCAGGCACCTGAAATCCCAGCTGCTTGGGAGGCTGAAGTGAGAGACTTGCTTAAACCCAGGAGGCAGAAACTGCAGTGAGCTGAGAGTGCGCCACTGCACTCCAGCCTGGGAAAGCCAGACTGCCACAAAAGAGACCAAACCACTCTTCAACAACAAGGATGACCCACACATGCTTACTTTTTCCTCATTCCTAACAGGCTGGTCCAGGAAAATTTCACAACTATTCATGCCTATTTTCACTGAGTGACTCCAGGAAACAGTAACTGGAGAGCCAGGCACAAGGGGAATCTGAGTCCTGGGACGCAGTGCCTGCCGATGTGATGTGTAGCACAGAGCTAATCACCTCCTGCCCTTGTTTTCCAAGTGTCGAGGGGGACCTGGCTGTGGGAGTTTCTCTGAGTCTTCCTGTTCAAGCCCCTAGGCAGTGGCTCCGCAGCTGCTCCCCACCAACAGCACCACGCACGGCAGGCGCACTCTCACTGGGCAACCTGGGCTGTGCAGCTATCCAGCACCATGCACGGCAGGCGCTCTCTCACTGGGTAACCTGGGCCACGCAGCTGTCCACCACGTACCTGTCTGATTTTCCAGTTGGAAAGGACATGCTTTTGTTTCCCAATGACTGTTTAATTTTTTTGGCTGCAATACATTTCTGAAAAGATAAGAAACATTTAAGCTGGGTGGCTACCTTGACCACAAGACATGCAGAAAAACACATCTGAGCTCAGGTGGCCAAAGATTCTAGCACCACAGGTGTGACTTTTGATTCCTGGCAACAGGACGTTTCTGTGTTTTTGAAGGCAAGGCTGCTCAGATGTGCAGCAAGAGGAACAGGAGGGCCCCAAGCAGCCCTGCTTCCCACATGTGGAACCTGCGACCACGCTGTCTGCCTGCCAGCGGCACCAACACCCACGTGGGGCAAATGCAGACTTGTGCTGGCCCCAAACCGGGTGCTTTTGGCCTGCAGCTATAGTTCCCATGGTAGGAAACACAAATAATACCCTTTAAAACCACACACCAGCTTTTACGATCTCATTTTATGAGTTGCTGGGGTAGTTGATGGGTATTGTCTGCACTTGGGAAGAAATGAGGTGAGGAAAAAGATATGCAAAGAAATGGATTCCTAGATGGGCCTGTCTTCTCAGCAGGGGAAGAGGTCACAAGTAGGTGCTGCCAGGTGTGCTCAAATCCTCCAGGAACAGTTCTTACCTTGCCGGAAAGGGTCTGTTTGTTTGGATCAAACTGGGAAGAAGCTTTGGATTTGCTGTTTCCTGAAAGGTAAGAGATGAGAGAACCCTGCAGTCAGGTCAGTGAGTTACCACACATCACAGGCTAACAGCGAGGCCAGGACCACGACACTCAGGGAAGCCTTGGCTGTCAGAGTGCAACCCCCGTCACAACGAGGGGCTCGTGGCTCATGTAAATGAATACATGGTGATCCTGGTCCCTGTGGGCAGTCTGAAGACGAGGCCTGCTTCTCTCGGCGCTAGTCCCAGGACGTTAGGGACAGGTAGCTAGAACAGTGGCCCCTGCATGTAAGGAAATGCATTCTGATTTCTGTGCTGGGTGACAGCATCAGGAACTTGGGCTCCGAGGAGACACTCCTGTATAAAGCAACATTGCATGTTGCTCCAGAAGCTGCTAGAGCTGGGAATGCCATCTGCAGCCCCTTCAAAGCAGGTGGACTTTCACAGCCCAAGCAGCCCTAGGGCTTCATGTCATAGGCATTGAGATTTTTCAACAAACAAAATCTTCACCGTTTTGTGTGTGTGTGTGTGTGTGTGTGTGTGTGTGTGTTATTTCTGGGCACGAGTTATAGTGAGGATGGAGTGCCGGTCCCAATGGAAGTGACAGGTGATCTTGCTAACCTACCACAGAGGCCATCGTGAGAGTGAGCTCCCGTGGAGGAGGTGGTGATGGGGCTGCAGGCACCTGTCCACATTGCCATGGCCCCTCTGGACCACTCCAACAATTCCTGGCTAACGCCACACCTCGTGCAGGACTGACTCGGCCCCTATGTTGCAGTCCCTTTACTCTATGGCTTCCTCCCACCTGACGCATGCAGATGGCCCTGTATGGGCCCCTGAACTTCCTCACCAGCAAAAGCCTTGAAGTCTGACTGGCTGTAGTCGTAAGGCGTAAAATCTTTTTCTGGTGGCTCTGGGTCCTTTGGCTTCTTGGAAATTTTGAGTCGTTTCTTCTCCTGTTTCTGTTCTGGGGTCCTTGGGTCACTTGTGGTTCGCTCTCTCTTCTTTGCAGCATTTTCTAGCTATAGACCAGGAACACATGTGGGTGAGGAACAGGGAGGCGCATGGGAGAGGGAACCCCACTGGCCTCAGCAGTAGCCAGGACCCAGCTGCCTAAGTGGTTAGAAGAACAGTCAGTGGCCAACCGTGGAGGCTCATGCCTATAATCCCAGCAATTTGGGAGGCTGAGGTAGGCAGATCAAGAGGTCAAGAGATCGAGACCATCCGGGACAATGTGGTGAAACCCTGTCTCTACTAAAAATACAAAAAAATTAGCTAGGTATGGTGGCCCGTGCCTGTAGTCCCAGCTACTTGGAAGGCTGAGGCAGGAGATGCTTGAACCCGGGAGTCAGAGGTTGCAGTGAGCTGAGATTGTGCCACTGTACTCCAGCCTGGCGACAGATAAAGACTTTGTCTTAAAAAAAAAAAAAAAAAAAAGAACGGTCAGTGGTGGGAGAAGAGTAGTGGCTGGAACAGCCAGACCAACACTTAGGGTTAGTTGAAACAAATTCCTCACTGGACAACGACATGAGGTCATTTAAGACAGGCAAGCAGGTCAGGTGCAGTGGCTCACGCCTATAATTCCAGGGCTTTGGACGGCCGAGGTAGGAGGACTGCTTTAGGCCAGGAGTCTGAGACCAGCCTGGGCAACACAGCAAGACCCATCTCTACAAAAAAATGAAGAAAACCTAGCCAGGCAAGGTGGTACGTGCTTGTAGTTCTAGCTACTTGGAGGCCAAGGTGGGAGGATTGCTTGAGCTCAGGAGTACAAGACTGCAATACGCTATAATCGCACCACTATACTCCAGCCTGGGCAACAGGGTAAGAGTAAGACCATGTCACTATTTTTAAAAAAAGTAAATGAAAAAAAAAAAAAGGACAGGCAGGGGGCAGGGGTTAAGAATTTGAGTGACAGCCTGGGCAACACTGTGAGACCATCTCCACCAAAAACAATAACAAAAGATAGCTGGGCATGGTGGCGTGTGCCCGTGGTCCTAGCTACTTAGGTGGCTGAGGTGGGAGGATTGCTTGAGCCCAGGAGTTTGAGGCTGCAGTGAGCTATGACTGTGCCACTGCACTCCAGCCTGTGCAACAGAGGTAGTACTTCAAAAAAAACAAACATTTTGTAGGGTAGAGCAGGACACACAAGCTTCAAGGCTGTAACTTCAGTACCTTTTCTACTACTGCAGTTGAGTGGTCTGGCATATTTGCCACAAACACAGTGGAAGAAGGGTAAGAGGAATTACAGTATCAGCACTGTGGAGGTTTTGGAAATGAGGTGGACCCTAATGGCTAAGCTAAGGTGACCTGGAAAGAAGGTAGCACTTAATATAAAGCACAGGGCAAGCCCCTAAGACACCTGAGGAAGACCCTGTCCACAAGCAGGGGCATCGTTTCTCAAAGGAAAAAGGAGAGAAAAGCTGGCACATACTGCGGCCTGCTGTCGGACGGAGACGGCCTGCTCTGCTGCAGCTCTGCACGCTTCCTTTGTCTGTTCCCGGGCAGCTGCAAGGGAGGGAACTGTCTCTGGAGTTGCTGAATCCAGCAACCGCCCTCCTCCATCTCCATCCTCCTCCAACTCAGCCTAGCCACAGGGCTTGTCACAGCTGATCCCTTCTCCCTCTCAGCTCCCTGGTCCCCCAACCTCTACAGGACAGGCTGCCTGGGACTCAGGCTGTGGTGTTCTGCCTACCTTCACCTACACGTGAGCTGATCCTCCCCAGCCCTGCCTGCTCCTCTCCTGTGAACCCGAACGCTCAGTGACCTGTGGACCTAAGGGCGTTTAATAGGCTCGTCACCATCACAGACAAGCCCACTCAAACCAGCTACTTTGGCTGCCAGCGACTCCGGCTTTCCAGCTGCTCAGGACAAAACCATCATTCAAGGTTCTCTCCTTTCTCTCACATGCCACATCTACCTCATCATCAAATGCTGTCAGCTTTGCTACGGGCTAGATCCAGGCTCTGACAGCTTCTCACCACCTCCCCTGCTACCATGCTGGTCTCAAAGCCACCATCCCGTCACCTGGGTCACTGTCACATCTCCTATCCCTTCCCAGGCTCTTGTCCTTTCCTCTCTAGTCTACTCTCAACACAGCGGCCAGAGGGCCAAATGTCAGTCTCTTCCCACCCTTTGTCTGCTCAGCCTCCTCCTGGCTTCTGAACTCGGAGTAAAAGGCAGCATCATCCTGTGGGCCTCTGCTGGCTCCTTCCCCATCTCCTGCTCTTCTCCTGTTCTGCTCCTGTGGGCCCACTTGCTGCTGCTGAGCATGCCCAGTGAACTACCCCAGGGCCTCTGGGCTCGCTGTGCTGTGGCTCCAGAACACGCTCCGATAGGTTGCTCAGGTGTCTTCAATGTTGCATTCATTAGACTGCCTTCTCCAGCCACCGTCAGGACATAGCTACAGCACCCCCAGCACTCCCCACAGTCAATCTACACAGCACCTGCTGCCATCTGACGGGAGGGACACTGAGTGCCCACCATCCCTCAGCAGAAGGGAAGCCCCACAGGGCAGGGCTGTGCTGATTTCACTTGCGGCCGGATCTGGCACTTGGCTGAAACAGCTGATGTCAACAGCCGTCCCTTAGCCGACTGAGTGACAAGGAAGTGAACACTACCTGTTTGCTCAGCTGCCTTCTTCTTGTCAGGTTCCTTAGACTCTTTGTGCACTTGTATCTGAGCCAGCTTCCAACGGTTGCTGATCTATAATGAAAGCAAATATAACAAAACCCTCTGAAGTCAGCCACCCAAGTCTTACTTTTCATGAGATGACGTAGGGCAGGTTAACCTAAGAAGTATACACTTCTTTTTTTTTTTTTTTTTTTTGAGACGGAGTTTCGCTCTTGTTGCCCAGGCTGGAGTGCAATGGCGCAATCTCGGCTCACCGCAACCTCCGCCTCCTGGGGTCAAGCAATTCTCCTGCCTCAGCCTCTCAAGCAGCTGGGATTACAGGCATGTGCCACCACACCCGGCTAATTTTCTATTTTTAGTAGAGACGGGGTTTCTCCATGCTGGTCAGGCTGGTCTCGAACTCCCGACCTCAGATGATCCGCCTGCCTCAGCCTCCCAAAGTGCTGGGATTACAGGTGTAAGCCACCACGCCTGGCCTAGAAGTACACATTTCTAAGTCATAAATTTCAAATCTAAGGGCATGAAACACAAACCTCATGCTGGCTTTACTGCTAAAATCCTTATTAAGGAGGACAAACTACTACTGTTCTCCAGGCACTGGGACATCCGGCATCTTGTTCAATCCCCCTGTAACCGTGGGTCAAAGGTACTGTCATCACCCTCTCTTTAGAGATGAACAAACAGGCTTAGGGAGGCTAAACAACTTGTCCAAGGGGCACAGTCAGGAAATGACAGGTAGACTCAAGGCTGGGCTTCCACAAGTCTGCTGTGTTACTTCCTGACACCATACTGACCTACAGCGTCAGAACACATGTAGGTGACACTGAGCTTAACACCCGGGATGTGCGGTTGTTCAATGTGCCACAACCCGTGGGAGAAAAGAGGAGAAAAGGCAGAAGTCCCCCCTACCTGATTCCCCATTTCTAAAAACGGCAAGCTAACTCAGGGACAGGAACGGGGCCGGGAGACCTCTCAGTCTTGCCTAATGGAAGAGCTCTGCTGCCGCGCAGAGGGAGCCAGTCGGCTATGTCATCTAAGCAGATACTTCCTGCAGGGAGGAAGGAGGCTGTGAATGGCAGTTCACGTACTAGCTCCCAAGAGCATCTCAAGGGGGTCCCAGGGAGGTGTGTCCTCATTCTTACTCACTATGCTGGTAAAAACAAGCCAGATAAATAAGATAGAGTGTTTTAGAGTTAAAGCTGTCACCTTTAAGAGCCTCAAAATAACGGATATCTGTAAAAATGCATCAAGCTGTATATTTAATATTTGTGTACTTTATTACACATAGATTAAATCTCAATTAAAAAAACGAAAATGAAAATTTCTTTCTTATAAGGCTTCCAAGTGCTTTTGAGAATCTGACTGAAGTTCTGGGCCCTGTCCCTAGAAACAACATTTTGAAAATAAAGGGCTTTTGCATTCATTTTCAGGGGATTCACAAATGAGATGAGCTTGTCTAAAACAGAAACCTGGTACAAATAATTAAGAAATCCCCTTTTCTTAGAAAGTCTCTTTTAGAACAGGGGACAAGTCCACTTACTTCATAGATTTTCGTTGACGGATCGAACTTCGCTGCCTGAGAGACGGGAGCACGGTGTCCCAGTGAAGGTAGAAACTGAAGAGAGGAAATGACTGTGTGAAATGCTGCCCGGAATGGAATCTAGACCCACGGGGCAGAGGCTCAGATGGGGGGTTGCTGGTGTCATGTCAGCCTCTTTGCCTGGATACCAGGAAAGCTGACACACTGGATTCAGAGGCTTCCTTCCAAGGTAACAGCATGTACAGCTGCAGGCATCTCTGTATATCTTGTCAGCCCTGAGCACACAAAACTACCACTCACCATCCTAAATGGATTTTCAAAGGACTCCATGATGTTCTGGGCTTTTTTCTGTGCAACTGTCAATGGACCCTTCTTACTGTCTTCAGCACTAGGTTCCTGCAGAGACAGACAAAAAAATGATCACTAATAACCACAACCATATGTGACATCAAGATGCAAGCAAGAGAGCAAGAGTTAACAGTGAATTTTTTTTTTTTTTTTTTTTTTTTTGAGACAGAGTCTCTCTCTGTGGCCCAGGCTGGAGTGCGGTGGCATGATCTCAGCTCAGTGAATCCTCCACTTCCTGGGTTCAAGTGATTCTGCTGCCTCAGCCTCCCAAGTAGCTGGGATTACAGGCACATGCCACCATGCCTAATTTTTGTATCTTTAGTAGAGATGGGGTTTCACCATATTGGCCAGGCTGGTCTTGAACTCTTGACCTCAAGTGATCCACCTGCCTCAGCATCCCAAAGTGCTGGGTTTAAGGCGTGAGCCACCACACTCAGCCAATAACAGTTATTAATATCAATGGCTAAGGCTAATTTTCATGCATTCTCCTACGTATAAGGTGCTGTGTCTGCAACAGCACACAGTAGCGTTTCCTTATCAACGTGCTAGATCACTGAATTCTCACCACGTCCTCACTGCCTATGAGGTGGTATAACTCTCACCACCTTACAGAGGAGGAATCTGAGGGCTACAGTGGTTGTGACAGTCTTCCGGAGGCTAGCAGTGAATAGGAGCAGAACAGGGATTTAAACCCAGCATGGTCTGGCTCTAGAATTTGAGGTCTTATTTGATGTGTGAATTTTATTTTATTGATTGATTGACTGAGATGGAGTCTCACTCTGTCACCCAGGATGGAGTGCAGTGGCATGATCTCGGCTCACTGCAACCTCTGCCCCCCAGGTTCAAGTGATTCTCCTGCCTCAGCCTCCCAAGTAGCTGGGATTACAAGCATGAGCAAAAATGCCGGGCTAATTTTTGTATTTTTAGTAGAGATGGGGTTTCACCATGTTGGCCAGATGGGTCTCAAACTCCTGACCTCAGGCGATCTGCCAGCCTTGCCCTCCCAAAGTGCTGGGATTACAGGTGTAAGCCACTGTGCACAGCCTGAAATTTAATATTTCATATATTTATAGGGAATCATTGGAACTATGCAACAGAATGCTGCTTCCAGATGGGTTCATAAATATGAGCTATCCTTTTACTTCATTTGTAATTATGCCCCTTGCCACACAGAGTGCAGGGAGCCCACAGCCTCCTTTACAACACATAGCACTTCCATGTCAAAGCAGCCAGAGGTCACACTAACACTTTTAGCTGATAAATCACCTTCAAGACTCAAATTAGCTCTGAGGTCGACTAAAGCGCCTAGAATTTTCTCATTAATTGCTGAAGCAAGGTCCAATCTAGATTTATGTAATTAGTTAAAAACAAAAGTGAAGCCTGGGTGACATGGTGAAACCCCATCTCTGCAGTAAAACATACAAAAAGTAGCTGGGCATGGCACACGCCTGTAGTCCCAGCTACTTGGGAGAAGGCTGAGGCAGAAGGATTGCTTGAGCCTGGGAGGTGAAGGTTGTAGTGAGCCAAGATGGTACCACTGCACTTCCACCTGGGTGACAGAGTGAGATCCTGTCTCAAAAACAAAACAAAACAAAACAGTGAAATAACTGGGTATAGTGACTCACGCCTGTAATCCCAGCTACTTGGGAGGCTGAGGCAGGAGGATCGTTTGAGCCTCAGAGGTCAAAGGTGCAGTGAGCCGTGACTGCGCCACCGCATTCCAGCCTGGGCAGCGGAGCGAGACAGTCTCAAAAAAAAAAAAAAAAAAAAAAAAAGCATTTCTCTTCTTCACCGAAAGCACATATACATGGTGCTGGGGTCAGGCAGGAAGCTACAGGCAGCGCACATTGTACAGTTCGACAGACAGCACACCCACGCCACCCCTGCTGGGCATCCGGGTGAGCCGTTCTTCCCCTACCCCTGCTGTAGCCGTGTCTGGAAAGCCCTGCTTGTATGTTCTCTGCACAGGCCCTCCTCCCACTAGGTGTTGTTCAACACCAGGACGTCAGCCTTTCCTTGAAGACTTCTTCACACACAGAGCTCAAAGAATCCTCCAGCCACGTCCCTAGACCACCTCCTCCAGAGTGGTAAGTGCCCCTTACTCATCTGTCTCCATGCCTCTCCCACCACTACTGGGTTTTGTTCTCAGCATTAGTCTCCAAGTGGACGCAACCCTCCAGGCAGACAGCCTGCTGGATAAGCCCAGTAAATCCTAGGGGGTGCTACTCACATTAAATAATGTGATGACAGCTGTGGCAATCAGGCATGTGGTACCCAGCAAGCTATCTTCTTTTTCATCAGGGAAGAGGTTCGCCTGTTTCTGAACTGGCACAGATCCTAGAGGAGCAGAAGTTAATAAGGTCAAGACCTACAGAATTTTATTTAATTAATAATTTATTTATTTTGTTTTATTTTTTCTTTTTGAGACGGAGTTTCGCTCTAGTCACCCAGGCTGGAGTGCAATGGCACAATCTTGGTGCCCTGCAACCGCCACCTTCCGGGTTCAAGTGATTCTCCTGCCTCAGCCTCCCGAATAGCAAAGATTACAAGCACCTGCCACCATGCCCCGCTAATTTTTGTATTTTTAGTAGAGACAGGGTTTCACCATGTTGGCCAGGCTGGTCTTGAACTCCTGACCTCAGGTGATCCACCTGCCTCGGCCTCCCAAAGTGTTGGGATTACAGGCCTAAACCATTACACCCAGACAAGCCTACAGAATTTTAGACATGGCACGTGTGTCCCAACCTCTTCGGGACAGTCAGAAGGGCTCTTGACTTTACCATTGGTTGGGATGACTGGATAGTCATCCGGAGGGGCATGGGAGCAGTCGTGAGGTCCAAAGAGAACATTCTCCAATCTCTGCATAAAAAAGACACCAGCAGGCTGGCATGTAAAACACACAAGCTGGCAGTAGCTTCCCGCCAGCTGTCAGCACAGGCCTCTGGCAGAGGTGTACTTGCACTGGCTACAACTGATGTCTTCCCTCCCGGGGGAGACAACGGATCCGACACTCTACCTCAGCACTGGGCAGTGGTCCGCTCTTCTTCACTCCGGCTGCAACTTCAGACTAAGGGTAAAAACAAAGGGAACTGAGGAAAGTTGCCTAAACACCTCAGGTCCAACGCCCAGCCCTCAGTGCTGTGTTCCTTTACCAGACTGTTTCTCAAGAGCCCAGAGATTTTCTTTCCTCCCTTCACTCCTTGCAGTGCCTGGCAGGAGAATTATTTGGTGCTCAATAATTATGTGTAGAATGAAAGAATAAAGCTCTTTATCGTGACTAAGCACAACAGGAAGGGTACCAAAGAGCTTGAAAAAGATTCTTCTCTAGTAACCAGGGTCTCTCTTTACTTGGACAAAATACAGAGCTTACAAAGACATTTTTTTTTTTGAAATAGAGTTTCACTCGTCACCCAGGCTGGAGGGCAATAGTGATCTCGACTCACTGTAGCCGCTGCCTCCCAGGTTCCAGCGATTCTCCTGCCTCAGCTTCCCGAGTAGCTGGGACTACAGGTGCACGCCATCATACCCAGCTAATTTTTGTATTTTTATAGAGAGGGTTTTACCATGTTGGCCAGGATGGTCTCGATCTCCTGACCTCGTGATCCGCCCACTTCGGCCCCTCAAAGTGCTGAGATTACAGGCCTGAGCCATCATGCCTAACCACAAAGACATTTTTTTTGAGACGGAGTTTCGCTCTTGTTACCCAGGCTGGAGTGCAATGGCGCGATCTCGGCTCACCGCAACCTCCGCCTCCTGGGTTCAAGCAATTCTCCTGCCTCAGCCTCCCGAGTAGCTGGGACTACAGGCACACGCCACCATGCCCAGCTAATTTTTGTATTTTTAGTAGAGACGGGGTTTCACCATGTTGACCAGGATGGTCTCGATCTCTTGACCTC
>PVKV010021660.1:0-37120 GCA_004027835.1 Alouatta palliata
ATTACAGGTGCACGCCACCATGCTCAGCTACATTTTTTGTATTTTTAGTAAAGACAGGGTTTCACCATGTTGGCCAGACTGGTCTCAAACTCCTGACCTCAGGCAATCCACCCGCCTTGGCCTCCCAGTGTTTCCCCGTCCCCCCCAAAAAAAAAACCAGGATCTTGATGTGCCACCCAGGCTGGAGTGCAGTACCCCAACCATGGCTCACTGCAGCCTCAACTTCTGTGCTCAGGTAATTCTCCTGCCTCAGTTTCCCTAATAGCCGGGACTACAGGCATGCACTACTACACCAGGTTAATTTTATTTTATTACATTTTTTGTAAAGACAGAGTCTCACTTTCTTGAGTAAGCTAGTTTTGAACACCCGGCCTCAAACAATCCTCCCACCTCAGCCTTCCAAAGTGCTCTCCTTACGGATGTGAGCCACCATGCCAGGCCAGCTCTTCTAATTCTAACCATAGCTGTAGAAAAAAATAGAGAGAGAGGTAAATGAATACCACCAGCATTAACCCAGTTTGGTCTCTTTGCTTCATATACAATAAAACGGTTTCTTTTGAAACCTAGAATCAAACATTTAGCTTTTCATTAGTTCAGACTGACATGCCAAAATAAGTCTTAATTTACTCTCAAATATAAAACATCATCTCTACTCCAAGATATTATAGTGTAGAAAAATAAGTCTAGGCTGGGAACAGTGGCTCAGGCCTGTAATACCAGCACTTTGGGAGGCTAAGGCGGGCAGATCACGAGGTAAGGAGTTTGAGACCAGCCTGGCCAACATACTAAAACCCCATTTCTACTAAAAATACAAAAATCAGCCACATGTGGTGGTGGGCACCTGTAATCCTAGCTACTTGGAAGGCCGAGGCAGGAGAATTGCTTGAATCTGTGAGGCAGAGGTTTCAGTGAGCCAAGATTGTGCCATTTCATTCCAGCCTGGGCGACAGAGTAAGACTCCATCTCAAAAAAAAAAAAGGAAAATAAGTTTATTTCTTCCCTAATAACCATTCAAAAGCATTCAGGTTTTGATCATCATAATAAGGAGAGGAAAGATTCAGAAATTTAAGTCCTATTTGCATCAGAGGACTGTTCATATAGGTTAAATGACAGCGTAGAAAACCTGAAAACATAACAGATGCTCATAGGGATTTGTTTCCTTCCCATTGGACTGGAGTTCCTTTTCCTGTCTGTGCCCACCTTCTTGCTGCCATCACCCGGTCCTCTCCAATTCCCCAGTGCTGGTGTCAGCTTTAGAGGATGTCCAGTGCACACTTCCCTCCAGCCACGCAGCCTAGCAAGCCAGTGCGAGACCCAGGAAGAGTTGAGGGTGAGAGGAGAAGGGCTAAAGAGAGAGTGCATGAGCCCAATCTCAATGGAAGGTTGTATCGGTCTGTTCTCATGCTGCTAACAAAGATATACCTGACACTGTGTATATATTTATATATAGGAAAGAGGTTTAATGGATTCACAGTTCCGCATCGGTGGGGAGGCCTCCTAATCATGGCAGGAGGGGAATGAGGAGCAAGTCTCGTCTTACATAGCGGCAGGGAAGATGGTTATAAAACCATCAGATCTCCTGAAACATATTCACTACCATGAAAACAGTATAGGGGAAACTGCCCCCAGGATTCAGTTCTCTCTACCTGGCTGTGACCTTGACACATAGAAATTATTGCAATTCAAGGTGAGATTTGGGTGAGAACACTGCCAAACCATATCACAGGTGCTGCCTGAAAAGCAACCCAGCTAGGAGAGGCATTTCTGCAAGGCCATCCCAGGGGGAATAATTCCCATAGCACCAAGTACTTCAAATAGAGGCCACCATGGGCCAGGAGGGCAACATGTTTAGGGGCTTCTTGGGGTTGGTGGTGAGCTGACAAGAAAAAGCAAGACTTGGGACTGAGGCAGACCTGGGTTGGAACAGAAGCATCCCCAGGTGCCACCTGTGTCACCTGAAGCAGGGCACAGAATACTCTTGGCCTGTATGTTCTCCTGGGTGGACCAGGATGGTAATGCCTTCCTCAGGATGTGGTGAGGGTGCGATCAACTAGCACAGGAAAGCATATGCCATGGAGACCTTCTCACAGGAAATGCTCAGGATGGGTTTGTTCTCTTTGGAGAATACCAGGTTCCCCTCCTAACCTCACTCCCTTTCCCCGATGCTCCTGCTCCCCACATACATATGCATGTACCTCATCCTACACCCCTATAAGTGCCCCCACCTGCCTGTTTCCACCCTCAAATCCCTGGCTTCCTTCTGCTCATGCTGTCTGTTGTTTTCTTCTCACAGAACTCTGGAAGATTTCCTATTCACTAAGACGTCAGTGATTGATGTCAGCAGTAACTTTTAGACACACACACACACACACACACACACACACACACACACACACACCAGATTTTCTAGAGCAAATTTAATGATGATCACATCTTTAAATGAGTGGGATAAAGCCTCACTCAGGTATCAGCCAGTTCAACAGAAATATATAGAAAGGGTAGGGGGCAAGAGAGCCTTCCTGGGGCCCCCTAGAAATCTACACTATGGGTGAGAGAGAATGTCCTTGTTTTATGAAGGCTCCCGGAAGCATTATAATCTTGATGGGAATATAAATATCATTCATTGAGCACTGACCATGTGTCAGGCACTATGTTATGAGCTTTAGTGCATTCTCTAATGTAATCATTCCACCTGCTAGGATATGCACTTAATTCAAAGAAAGTGGTTGCTTGATGGATTGGATCATTTGTCCAAGGTCACACAGCTAGAAAGCTATGGAGCCATGGAATAAGTTCAATAATGGAGGTGTGCACAGAAGCCCAGGACACTAGTGGGAGTTCTCCTTAGGGGGACCTAAGAGCACATTCTCAGTATAGGGTGGCTTCTGAGCCCTCTGACCACCCCATCCTGTCTGCTTCTTCCCACTGGGCTGTGTTGGTGGTCCTCCTGGATTGTAATCTTTACTTTCAGTGACTCTTAATTCAGTGCCCAGGCTGAGATCCTAACCAGCTCAGCTTGCACAGGACCATGTCCAGAAATTGCTCCTATCTGCTGAATTCCTGTGCCAGCTGATTCAAGCCAAGTAGAGGACACAGGGCATGCAGAGGACTCCTGGGATGGGTGGCATTTGCAAGAGCTGGAACTCATGGAGCATGGGGTGCAGGGCAAGGAATGAAGGCTGGCAGGGATGATCACAGAGGTCATGCCAGCTGCTCTCAGCCTCTCCGACTGCATTCTGAAAGCAGTGGGAAGCCACTGGAGTTCATACACAGGGGTTGTGACTTGATCACATTTGGAATTAAAAATATCACACTGATAGTTTTAGTAGCTATAACTTTGTATTCCTTGGTTGATCTGTACTTTTACATAATCTTGTAGACAGTTTCCAAGTGTCTAACAAAACTTGTAATAAATACAACTGGCATTGATCTTAGAAAATGAATAAAAACATTCTCCTGTTTGTTTAGCAATGTGGGTTTTCCATCTGGGTTGCTGTAGAATGGAGTGTAATAAGTTTACCTATAAGTAAAAGAACAAAGTTAACCTAAAAGTAATGGAATTTTAGAAATAGAAACACACTTTAAAGACCAGGTGTAATGATGCACACCTGTAATCCCAGAACTTGGAAGGCCAAGGCAGGAGGATCGCTGAGCTCAGGAGTTCAAGACCAGCCTGAGCAACATATCAGGATTTCATCTCTACAAAAAATCAAAGAATCAGCCAGGTGTGGTGGTACGTGCCTGTGGTTCCAGCTACTTAGGAAGCTGAGGTAAGAGGATCACATGAGTCCAGGAGGTAGAAGTGCAGTGAGCCATGATTGCACCACTGCACTTTAGCCAGGACAACAGAGTGAGATCTTGTCAAGAAAGGGAGAGAGAGAGAGAGAGAAAAGAAAGAAAGAAAGAAAGAAAGAAAGAAAGAAAGAAAGAAAGAAAGAAAGAAAGAGAGAAAGAAAGAAAGAAAGAAAGAAAAGAAGGAAGGAAGGAAGGAAAAGAAAGAAAGAAAGAAGGAGAAAGAGAAAGGAAAAGAAATGAAAAAAAGAAAAGAAAAACAAAACACAAAAAAAGAAACACACATTAAAGATGATTTGAATCAATGGTTTTCCATATCAGTATTAAAAAAGACTCAACCCCATATGAGGTTGGGTTGTTGGAAAACATATGAGGTTGTTAGACTTTTGGAAAATATTGTTTGAAAAAATACATAAGAAAAAGCTGTTATGAATTCAACAAGAGTAAAAGTATGTTTCATTAATTACAACATCCATGAAGATTTGGGAGAAAAAAATCTATCTCCATCTATATAAATACATGCAGATATGCATATATGACTAACATGCCTTTGTTTTGTAGTCTTAGTATATAAATAAAACTTATTTAGCAAGTGATGAGAAATAAAAGTATTAAAATTATAAAAATAACTTTAGAGGCATTTTAGAAATGAGCAGATTTAGCAACCTGAATCCCAACAGGTATGCCCCTCTCATCTCCCCAAAACACAGAGCCTAAAGCACAAAGACAGTGGTAATGATGAATATCAATTTAACCCCAGTTTGAGTTCATAAGAAATCAAGTGAGGTCAAAGTCATATTCTTTGAATAGTTTAGATTACATAATTTGGAAGAATACAGTATTCATCAGGGTAGACTGACTTCTCAAACAAATAGCCCCAACTCTCTAGATAACGAAGGATTATTTCACACCACACCACAGCCCAGTCTGGGATGGTGGGACTGGAGGTCATGGCGGGAGGAAATACTTTCTTTATTCTCAGTCATTCAGGAACCCTTCATTTCATGGTTCTATCCACACCTGCGCCTCAAAGCCCTCCACTGCAAGCACTGCATCCAGTGGCCGATGAGATCACAGAAATTGCATACAGAAGGTTTTTGGGCTGGAGTTGAAGGACCACACATATGTCACTTTCCCCCCACATTCCTTTGGCCAGAGCTTTGTCATATGATCAGACTAACTGCCAGACATTCTCAGAAGGAAAGTCTAAGCATGTGTCTAAGTCACAGTAGCAAGCACCTTTCCCAGCCGGAAAGGGAACCAGTTTGGTGAACACTTGGTCAGGGTTGCCCTCTCCTCCAACTGAACAAAAATGTAAAACCCTAGAATTAGTATCCTCAGCCAAGGAGAACCAATCAGACACCCAAAACGGTAGTCTCAAATAGCAGTCTCAAATGGGATTTGCCCACCACGTAGCTCATGAACTTTCTGAGGGGCACATTGACATAGACTACTTTAAATAATTTAGTTTCCTAATTTTTGACTTTACTCTCTCTCTCCTGTAACTGATCTGCCTGAGAACTGGCCTACATGCTCATGCAGCTTATCATTTTCTATCTTACCTTGTCCCGCTCTACAGAAGGAAGGTGTGCTATGAAATACTGGTTGTGTAAGTCTCTCTAGAACTTGTCCCCCTTGTCTTGCACCTTTTGCTCTGAAGGGCTAGAATGTGGCGTTTCCGCTCTCTTTGAGTTGCCCTCATGGGATT
Organism: Alouatta palliata; assembly: GCA_004027835.1. Classification (NCBI taxonomy): domain Eukaryota; kingdom Metazoa; phylum Chordata; class Mammalia; order Primates; family Atelidae; genus Alouatta; species Alouatta palliata. Next base: position 5,501 of record PVKV010021660.1, read on the forward strand.
CCTTTGGATGGCAACAGGTTGCTGCTATCCAGGGGATTCAGCAAACAAAGTCACCCACTAACCCACCCTCCAACATAACACAAGAAAAATAATATTGACAAAGGTGTGTTATAATTAATGTTTCCTTTTTTTCCAAGCAGTGAATGACTAACATACATAAGTTATGTATACACATGCACAGAGGCATATATAGATATATCATTTATAATCATTTGATGAGTCTAGGTAAGACTTTTAGTGCACTTAAAAAACTGAAAAAGTGTGTGATTCAAATGTCTTGGTTATAAATCCTTATCCAACTCAAGCAGTTTCTAGTTCTTCACTTACAACAAAATTGAAATAGGATCTATTTAAGCTGTCAGAATGCTAGATTACCATGTGCTTATTTTTGACACATTACCTGAAGAGAGTTCAAAGGTTTAAGGAACATTACTATAATAACACTTCATCCATTTCCATATCCTTATTTATGAGAACTAGTTTTCTCAATGCTAAAAAGGAAACACCATATCATTCTAGCAATAAATAATATATGGCGATGGATTCATGAACTAATTGAGGAAAAATGCTTTAGTATCTCATCAAGAATTGCATTTCCAGGCCAGGCACAGTGGCTCACATCTGCAATCTCAGCACTTTGGGAGGCTGAGGAAGAAGGATCATTTGAAGTCAGGAGTTTGAGACCAGCTTGGGCAACATAGCAAGACCCTGTCTCTACAAAAAACTGAAAAATTATCCAGGAGTTATGGTACATCCCTGTAGTCCCAGCTACTCAGGAGGCAGACGTGGGATGACCTCTTGAGTCAAGGAGTTTGAGGCTGAAGTGGTCATGCCACTATGCTTCAGCCTGGGCAACAGAGCAAGACCCCGCCTCAAAAAAAAAAAAAAACAGAATTGCATATTATACATTTTATGTTTACTAATTAGTTTAACAACGTTTACAATATAATGTTGTTTTGATATTTTATTCTCAGCTTTGTGGTGCTATGACTTTTCACCTTTTTTATTTCTATCTTTCTTTACATTTTATCTTTCTTGAGTATTATTATGAGAAATTTGGAAAATCTAAATGAGGTGATGGTAACTAGATTAGCTGATTTTAGCTGAATTTTACATCTTTCTGAAGATTCATAATTCAGAATCAGTTGAATTTTTTAAAATTTACTTATTTTACTTTAGGTGCATACTATATCTGGCATTTCTCCCCATGTTATTCCTCCCCACCCTCCCCTCCCTCCTTACCCCTCACTGTCTCTCCTCTACCCCCCCAACTGTCCCCTGTGTGTGATGCTCCTCCCTGAGTCCACGTGTTCTCGTTGTTCAACACCTACCTATGAGTGAGAACATACGGTGCTTGGCTTTCTGTTCTTGGGTCAGTTTACTGAGAATGATGGCTGTTTGATCTATTCAGCAGGCACAGGTGCAGGTTTTCTTATTGTGGAGCGCTGAGGTCTGGGCTTTGAGTGTAGCCAGGACCAAATAGTGATCATTCACCCCTCGCCCTCCTCCCATCGTTTGGATCTTCGGTGTCTGTTTTTCCTCCTGTGTACCTATTATTTAACTCCCACACATGAGAACCGTCAGTATTTGACTTTGTTTCTGAGTTATTTCACTGAGAATATGTCCTCCAGTTCTATCCACACTGCTGGAAAAGGCATAATTTCATTCTTTATTGTGGCTGAGTCATGTTCCATGGTGTATATGTACCACATTTTCTTTATCCAGTCATCTGTTGATGGACACTTAGTTGATTCCATATCTTTGCTACTATGAATAGTGCTGTGATAAACATGTGAGTACAGGTACTTTTTGATATATTGATGTATTTCCCTTTGGGTAGATACCCAGTAGTGAGATAGCTGGTTGAATGGCAGTTCTATTTTTAGTTCTGTGCGAAGTCTCTGTACTGTTTTCCATAATAATTGTACTAATTTACATTCCCATCAACAGTGTATAAGCATTTCCTTTTCTCTGCATCCTCGCCAACATCTGCTGTTTTCTGACTTTTAATTTTTATAGAGATGGGGGGGGTCTCATTATGTTGCCCAGGCTGGTCTCAAGGTCCAGACCTCAAGTGATCTGCCCACTTCGGCCTCCCAAAGTGCCGGGTGACAGGTGCGAACCACCACATCTGGTTGTTTTCTGACTTTTTACTAATAGCATGTGCTGGCTGCAGTGGCTCACACCTGTAATCCCAGCACTTTGGGGGCCCTAGGTGGGCAGATCACCTGAGGTTAGGAGTTTGAGACCGGTCTGGCCAACATGGTGAAACCCCATCTATACTAAAAGTACAAAAATTAGCCGGGCGTGGTGGCAGGTGCCTGTAATCCCAGTTACTCAGGAGGCTGAGGCAAGAAAATCGCTTGAACCCGGGAGGTGGAAGTTGCAGTGAGCCAAGACTGTACCACTGAACTCCAGCCTGAAACAAGACTGCCTTTACACTCAGTGAGATCACAACATGGCAATCAAATGTCTCCCTCTGGCCTGGGAATTCCACTGTGTGGCACAAGGTTGTGTGGTCTCAAATCACCCCTAACCCACCTAGACATGTTAACATCTGAAACAGGGTGATGGTGTCACTTATCTATATTATCCTACTGCCTGTGAAGGTGGACTTTTAATTCTGAACCCTAATGAGGGGGAGAAAACCAAGTTTTCTCAATTCTCTTGCCTCAGCCTCCCAAGTAGCTGAAATTACAGGCACCTGCCCACAGCCCCCGCCATAGGGCGAGTAATATCCCACTGGCCTCCCTGGATATTACGAACCCTATGGCTAGAGGTTGCCCACAGCAGTATTTAGAAAATTTGTGTGTGGTGTATATGAGGTATGTGTGAGGTGTGTGAGGTGTGTGAGGTGGATATGATATGTGTGGTGTATGCGGCGTGTATGGGGTATGCGTGTGGGGTGTGTGAGGTGGGCATAGTACGTGGGCAGTGTGAGGTGGAAATGGTATGTGTGGTGTGTGGTATCTCAAGTTTTTTGCATGGCTGGTAGTGTTTTTAGGCATTCCAAATGTAGATTGTCTTTTTATTTATTTATTTATTTAGACGTAAAACAGACATATGGCTTCCCTGGGCAATATTGAAAGAAGGAAACTTGTCTTAGGCCACACATAAAATACATTAACACTAACAATAGCTGATGATCTAAAAAACAATCATAAAAAGGCCAGGCTTGGCTTCTCAAAGTGCTGGGATTACAGGTGTGAGACATTGTGCCCTACCCTTCTTCCACTCTTGCTCAGTTTTTCCTTTTCTTCTCTCTCTTTCTGCCTCCTATTTTTTTTCCTTGATATCCTAGAAACCATAGGGAATATATACGAATCATAATTTCAAGGGGATTTAAAAAATTTTTTTAGAGACAGGGTCTTGCTCTGTCACTTAGGCTGGAATGCAGTGGTAAGATCTCAGCTGACTGCAACCTCCACCTCCTGGGCTCAAGTGACTCCATGCCTGAGCCCCCAAAGTAGCTGGGACTGCAGGTGTGCAGCACTGCACCTGGCTAATCTGAAAAATATATACAAAATAGCCAGGCATGGTGGCAGATGCCTGTAATACAAGCTACTTAGGAGGCTGAGGCAAGGGAATGGCTTGAACCCAGGTGGCAGAGGTTACAGTTAGCCAAGATTGCACCACTGCACTCTAGCCTGGGCGACTGAGCAGGACACTCTCAAAAAAAAAAAAAAAGAAAGAAAAGAATTTTGGGGGGATTTTTTTTTGTCAGACAAATTCTCCCTCTTGTCTCCTAGGCAAGGGAAGAGGAAGTATGTTTTATTTTTACAACCTAGATAATTACCTGCCATTTGGGACTGCCTTTCAAGATATGTAGAAAACAGAAAATAGATGACTTATGAAGACATCTATGCACATTTAATAGTCTCTCCTTTTTTTTTTTTTTTGAAATGGAGTCTCACTCTCTGGCAAGTGGGAGGAAGAAAAAGAGGATGGTGAGCAGGGAACAGGGGGGTGAGCAGGAAGGAGAGAAGATTTGCAAAAACACAATTGGAAGAAAAGGAAGGGAAAGAAGATGGTAGTTAAAATGATTTGGGGTAGATGGAGGTGAGGGGGAAGAAGGTGGCAAGTGGGAGGAGAAAAAGGGGTTCAGAGAGGGAGGGGGAAGAGAGTGGCAAGCAGGAGGGAGAGAAGGTTTTTGAAAAGACAGAAGGAAAGTTTTTAAGTAGATGGAGGGGGAAAAGAGGGTGGCAGGCAGGAGAAGAATAAAGGTAGCAAGCAGGAGTGGGAAAAGAGGGTTGGGAAATAGATGATGGGGAAAATAGTTTGGGGTATCTGGAGGACAAAAAGGGTGGCAAGCAGGAGGAGCAGACTTTGTGAAAAGAGGATGGGTAAATGTTTTTGGGTAGATTGAGAAGGGAAAGAGGGTGGCAAGGCGGGGGAAGACGATGGGGAAAACAGTTTTGGGCATATGAAGGGGAAAAGAGGTGGTGGGCAGCAGGAGTGGGGAGAAGGCTTTGGGAAAAGTGGGGGAAATGTTTTTGTGTAGATGAAGGAGCAAAAGAGGGTGACGAGAGCAGGAGGGGAAAAAGAAGGTGGCCAGGGAAAGGGAGAAAAGATGGTGGGGAAAAACAGTGAAGAAAAGTTTTTAGGTAGATGAATGGCGAAAACAGTAGTGAATGGGAGCATAGAGAAGGCCTTTCGAAATGACAGTGGGGAAAAATGGTGGAAAAGTTTTGGGGTAGACGGAGGAAGAAAAAGGGTGTCAGGAAAAGAAGTTGGGGAAATAACGGTGGGGAACAAAGGTTTGGGTAAATCTTTTTCTGATTTTTAAATCAGATTATTTGTATTTTTGCTTTTAAGTAGTTTGAGTTCGTTAAATGTCTTGTGTATTAACTCCTTGCCTCATGTATAGTTTGCAAATACTTTCTTCCATTTTCTGGATTGTTTCTTCATGCTACCGATTGCTTCCTCTGCTTTGCAGAAGCTTTTACGTTTAATGTAATTGCATTTATCTATTTTTGCTTTTGTTGCTTGTGCTTTTGATGTCTATTTGAAAATCCCTTGTCCTAACCAATTTCATGAAGCATTTATCCTATTTTTTCTTCTCTGGTAGTTTCGTAGTTTCAGGTCCTACATTTACATCTTTATTTTGAGTAGGTTTTTGTATATAGTAAGATAACAGTCTAGATTTATTCTTGTACATGTGGGTGTTATGTTTTCCTAGCACAGTTTACTGAAGAGACTGTCCTTCCTGAAGGTGTCTTTGTTAAAAATGAGTAGACAGTAAACACATGAATTTATTTCTGAGTTCTCTATTCTGTTTCATTTGTCTATGTCTGTCTGTCATTCATCTATCTCTATCTATCTCTGTCTCTCCCTGGCCCCTTTTTTTGTGCCAGTTCCATGATGTTTTGGTTACTATAGGTTTGTAGTGTATTTTGAAATTAGGTAGTGTGATGCTTCCAGCTTTTTTCTTTTTATGCAAGATTCTTTTGTCTGAGATATTTTGCATGTCTATGTAAATTTTAGGATATTATTTTCTATTGCTATGAAGAATGTATTTTGTAATTTAATGGGATTGTGCTCATTCTGTAGATCCCACTGGGTGATATAGATATTTTAACAATATTCTTCTAGTGCTTGGACATGGGATATCTTTCCATTTACATGTGTCTGGTTTAATAGCTTTTATCTATGTTTTATGGTTTTCATTGTGGGATCTTTCATCTTTTTTATTAAGTTCATCTCTAGGTATCATTTTTTTGGTGGAGGTAGTAGCTACTGTAATGAAGTAGCTTTCTTGATTTCTTTCTTAGGTGTTTCACTATTGGCGCATGGGTGTGCTACTCATTTTTGTATATTGATATTGTGTCTTTCAATTTTAGTAAATTTATTATTTCTAGTAGGTTTTTTTTGGTAGAATCTTTAGAGTTTTCTCTATATACATATGTGGTCATTTCACCTGCAAACAGAGACAATTTGACTTCCTTTATTCCAATTTGGGTGACTTTTATTGCATTCTCCTGTCTAATTGCTCTTCCAGTACTATGATGATAAAAGCGGTAAAAGTAGCCAAACTTTTTCCAGATCTTAGAGGAAGAGCTTTTTAACTTTTCCCCGTTGTTTATGATGTTAGCTGTATTTTTGTCATATATGGCCCTAACAATGGAGACAGTTCTGCTTATGGGTTTGGCATAGAGGCTGATTGCTGTGTTAACAAAATTTCCTATCCCTCGTTTGTTGGGTGTTTTTTTGATGAAATGGTGTTGGCTTTGTGGAAAGTGCTTCCTGCATCTATGGAGATTAGTACCTGAGTTTCTTCATTCTGCTTATTGATGTTTATTTGCAGGGATGGCTTTGGTATGCAAAACCAGCTTGATTTTCTGAGAAAAGGATGTAGTGATCATGGGCTGTAATCCTTCAAATATGTCTTAGTATCAAATTATGATGATTTTGTTAAGTATTGTTAATTGTATAATTATGCTAGACATTCATCTATGCCTTTCTGTTCTTGTGATTTCATTTCCTAGTGTAATTTAGTATTAAATTGGGGATGGGATTGCCTATAGGTTGGTTTTGTATTTAGCGTATTAAGGGTTAGAAGTTTGGAGGATAAAATCGAGCAGAAATGGGACATACCTGAGAGATTGTGGGGAAGAGTGGCATGAGGTCAGGGTCAGTCAGGGTTTAGGGTTAGCAAGAGGGTGTCTGTAGCTTTCACCAACAGTAAAGTTTATCAGTCCTTTTCATCTTGCAAACCAGGCAGGCAAAGATACTTCCTTGAGTTCCTTGTTGAGGCTCAAACTCAGCAGGAGTACTTGGGAAGAAATTAGGACACAGAAGTGAGAAGGTTGGACTGCAACTTTGCAACAGTGTATCAGCCAGTGGCTGAGCTGCAGAGGTTCCCAACTTATTTCACATTTTGATGAAAAATAACATGTTTTATACTATTATCTCACAAAGAAACTGGACTTTTTCAAATTTATATGGCTAATTTTATATTTTTTGGGTTAGAGACTATAATCTTCTAGCTTTCCCTAATATTTCCCTCATATTTTGACAGCCGCCCCGAGTAAATCCCAATGCATGGTGAAAACCACATTTGGAATATTTTAGCTGCTGGCTGTGTGGAAAATCACCTGCATCTCCAACTTTCAACTATAAAAAGGCAAGTATTTATACTGAAGAACACAGAATTTTGTGACTATGATAAAAGATAATATGTGAGACTCCTGGCAAAATTTGACACATGAAAGTGCTCATACATAGATTCCAGACAAATATATGTACATGTTAGTGGAAGTGCCAGTCACACTTTGGATCTTGTAATCAGGAGGCCCTCATCGCACCCTGTGAACGCGAGAACCTAGTTCCAATTCAGCTACTGCCGACAGAGCTTGGGTCAGGTGCTTGGTCACAGCCTCTGCTAGCCTCAGTGTTTGTTTTTTATTTTTATTTTTGAGATGGAATCTCGCTCTGTCGCTCAGGCTGGAGTGCAGTGGTGCAATCTTGGCTCACTGCAACTTCTGCCTTCCGGGTGTTGAAAATGCATGCTTTGAATGAAGAGACCCCCAAACAGGCTTTGTGTGAGCAACCTGGCTGTTTATTCACCTGGGTACAGGTCGGCTAAGGCCGGAAAGGGCATTAGCAAAGGGCAGTGGGATAGGAGTTGGTTTTATAGGTTTGGGGTGGGCAGTGGAAAGTTACAGAGAGTAAGATCAGTTACGGTGGTGGGGATAGGGGCAAGGAGTATACATTACCATAAGTTTAGTTACAGTGGCCGCTGGGGGTGAAGCAGAAGAGCAATTAAGATGACAGGATGGGTTAGAGGTATTCACATTATCTTAAGAGCAGTTAAGATGGCAGGGTTGGGTGAGGGGCTTATCTGGGGAAGCTCGGCTGGGCTATCAGGGACAATTGTGAAAGCAGGTGGAGGATGGGAGCTGATCAGGAGGCAAGCAGGGCTTCAGACTTTCAGGCTCCAGATTTGCATATGGAGACCTGACACCAGGTTCAAGCAATTCCCTGCCTCAGCCTCCCGAATAGCTGGGATTATAGGTGCCCGCCACCACACAGGCTAATTTTTGTGTTTTTAGTAGAGACAGGGTTTCTCCATCTTGGCCAGGCTGGTCTTGAACTCCTGACCTCATGATCCACCTGCCTCGGTCTCCCAGAGTACTGGGATTATAGGTGTAAGCCACCGTGCCTGACCATCTCATAGTCTTTGTGTGAAATACAGGGGCAGAGGTATTCTTCCCAGGGCGGTCCAGGGTTCAGTGAGATGAGTTATGCAGGTTTATCAGCAGAGTGACTTGGACAAGGGAGAGGCTCCACAGCTATCTTCTTTCCACAGTTGCTCAGAGTGATTATGAGTGAGACTGGAAAGTAGCTCACATGGGAGAGTGGCCATGTGCAGAGAGGAGGTGACCTGATGGGGAAGGAGACCCAAGCGTCTAAGATCACCTCCCCCTTGACTTCTACACTGCATTTCAATAGAAGTAAAGGCTGGCTGACCAGGCACCACCTTCATCGCCCTCCTATAGATCGCAGGCGTGGTGTGGGGGAATCTTTCCGGAAGGCATTGTTTTAACTTAAGCAAATTCAAACCCCCACCCCACGCCTACTCCATGGACCAAGACCCTTTCACGTGTAATTTCTAAAACTGTACACCCAAGACCCTTTCACGTGTAATATCTCGAGTTGTAAGCCTATATAAAGACGGGGCTTCTGTTTGTTAGAGGAGCTTGCCTATTAGGCAGTTATGCCGCCTTGCTCCAGCTCGCCCTCTGCTGGTGGCCGGGGACACTGCAGGGCCCTCGGGTTCACAGCACTGGCGGAGGACACGCGCCCTCTGGTGGCCGTCCCGCTGCATCACTTAATGTCGGAGCTCAGAGTGTTCAGTGCCATAGTTCTGGAAATGCAAACTGACACGGAGCCCATTAGCCCAGGTTTTTCTAAAAAGGAAGAAGGGACAATTAATTGGAAACCATAGGAATGAAATAAACATGGATGCACATTTTACAACTTAAGAAAAAATTCACTCAACATAGTCTTCACACTTAAAATGCAAAACGGTTATAGGCATCTTAACCACAGTGACTTTATTTTAAATAAAAGCTTTAGAAAAAGTTAAATCTGGGCAGGGTGCAGGGCTCACGAGTGTAATCCCAGCACTCTGGAAGGCCAAAGCAGGAGGATCACTTGAGATCAGGAGTTTAAGATCAGCCTGGTAAAATTGTGAGACCCTCATGTCTACAAACAGTATAAAAATTAGCTGGCATGGTGGCGCGTGCCTGTGGTCCCAGCTACCCAAGAGGCTGAGGTGGGAGGATCGCTTAAGCCCAGGAATTTGAGGCCTCAGTGAGCCAGCCATGATCGCACCACTGCACTCAAGCCTGGGAGAGTGAGACCCTGTCACACACACACCCACCCACACACACACACACACAGAGGTTAACTTTGTTGGATTATGTATTTAGGGCTTGAGCACCTTTGGTTATAAAATATTTATGGTTGCAGGAACAAGTTAATAACTAAATAAAGGCCCCAAAACTTACAAAAATATACCAGTACTTTAAGCAAAAAGCATTCTTAATTTAAAAATAACTTTAAAGATAATAGTACACTCATAAATTATTGTTAAAATCAATAGTAACATACAAAAGTAACAATACTAATGGCCTGATGCAAACTGATCGCGATCCTCTGTAAGAGACAACGCTATTCTTAATAACCTATATAAACAAACATTAAGTAATCCTGTTTGTACGTTAATGTGCTGGGATTACAGGTGTGATTACTTAATGTTTACTTATATAGATTATTAAGTTTACTTATATAGGTTATTAATGTAAACATTAAGTAATCACACCCGTAATCCCAATATTTTAGGAGGCCGAGGAGGGCAGATCACTCAAGGCCAGGAGTTGGACACCAGCATGGCCAACATGGTGAAACCCAGTCTCTACTAAAAATACAAAAATATAGCTTCGCACAGTGGCAGTATCGTAGCCAATGAGGTTTATCCAAGGCGTGATTATTGCTAATGGAAAACTTTTCCCAATACACCGCCATGACGATTGGAAATGTAGTCGGCATTGGCAATTTTTGGCACTCTCTACGGGGACGGAATAAAAAAAATTAAATAAATAAAAATATAAAAATAAATTAAAATGGAAAAGAAATACAAAAAAATTAGCTGGGCATGGTGGTGCACACCTGTAATCCCAGCTACTTGGGAGGTTGAGGCAGGAGAATCCTTAAACCCAGGAAGCAGAGGTTGTAGGGAGCCGAGATCATGTCATTGTGACTAGAGTAAAACTCTATCTCAAAAACATTTTTTTTCTTTAAAACAAGTGGGTTCCTCCTCTTGCTTTCTGAGGACTCCCTGCTCTGTAACTTAGTAGTGACTAATAAACTCTCCTAACGTCATAAATTCCATTTCGTGTGAGATCCAAAATCCCATTGTTGGGGTCTAGGACAAGACCCCTTTGCTGGCGACAAAACTATACTAATTCTTTTCTTTTCTTTTCTTTTCTTTTCTTTTCTTTTCTTTTCTTTTCTTTTCTTTTCTTTTCTTTTCTTTTTTTCTTTCCTTTCCTTTCCTTTCCCTTTTCTTTTCTTTGAAACAGAGTCTTGCTCTGTTGTCCAGGCTGGAGTGAAATGGCGTGATCTTGGCTCATTGCATCCTATGCCTCTCAGGTTCAAGCGATTCTCCTGCCTCAGCCTCCGGGTAGCTGGGATTATAGGCACCTGCCACCACGCCTGGCTAATTTTTGAATTTCTAGTAGAGACAGGGTTTTCCAATGTTGGCCAGATCAGTTTCTAACTCCTGACCTCAGGCGATCCACATGTCTCAGCCTCCTAAAGTACTGGGCTTACAGGTGGGAGCTACCTTGCCTGGCCGGCTTGTATCCTTGGTGATCCCTTGGATAGGGAGGGTGAAGGAGGAGGGTGTCAGGCAGATATTGCTCTTGGATTACCACCTGGGATATTAGGTGCAAGGCTCGGCTCTATTATTGGTTCGAACCCTGAGAGTGCCAACAAAAGACACGAGGCAGTGTGGAACCACACGCTGTTTTAATGAGTGCCTGGGTGCAGACAGACTGAGGCCTAAAATGGCATCAGCCCCAAGTGAGGGCGAGGCAGGGGTTTTCTAGTCTCCTCTAAATAGGAAGCGTTCCAGTCTGACGTAACTGCTACATGGTACCTAGACAGACTCTCTCCTGATCTTCAGGGGGTGCTTATCTTCCGGCCTGCCCTCTTCTGGCTTCTGCTCTCTTGCTGACCCATCCTGCTGGTGCAAGTGGTCTTGTACCTTGGGACCAGGCCTGAGGAGGGAGGAGTTATCCCCCCAAGTTTTCAGGCCCCGGGGAGAATCTTTCATTAGGGAGGGTAGGCTGGCTGATTTTTCTTTGTTAGGCACAACTTGGTTTTGCGGGTGCGGTAGGGTGCCTCAAGCTGATAGCTTGACTCACTGTACATGCCAGACCCCACATGGCCGTTCCTGTGACTGCCAGGCCACTTTGAGGCTGAGAGAGACAGTTTTGTCTGTCCTCTGTCCTGCACGTGTTTACGGATGCCTTCTCTGTGTTGGCAGATCTGGGGGTCCACCAGATAGGATCCCGTGAAGAGATCTCAAAGGTCTTTAGTCCGATGTGTTTATCACATCATTTCCACAATCAAAGATGAATAAAATATAGAGATTTATTTAGTGATGAGGTTATGGTGCACCTGTGCTAGGCAGTGTTTTAGTTCCTTGAGACACCAAGGAGTTGAGACAATCCTTTGCCTTAGAGTTTTGCATCTGTAAGTCCTGCTATAGAGAGCTGTGTGTGTTAAAATGTCTGATTTGGTCAGGCGGGATCTGGGCTGTCTGTAAGCTTAGGTAAGGGGAGGCTGGTGTCCAGCAAGTATCCAGTGCCCCATCAACACCTCAGTTCTTCTCCACCAATCTTCCGATTCTAGGACTGATGCGGAGGCCCTCAGAGCGACTCAAGAGGGAGGTCGTCAGTGTGCTGTACGGCTAGCTTGTTTGGGAGTGTACATTGTAATCCTCTGCTGACAAAACGTTGGAAACAAGTAGTGTTTCAGCTTGACTTTCTCGTAAATGGCTTGCAGTCATAAACCAGAGCGTGGATACCACAGGGCAGCGTGAGGGTCCCTCTACCACCCTTTCTCCCAGTGGCCTAGGTGGGCATCTAAACAGAATAATGTGTGCAGCCTCACTGTGTGAAGGTCCAGTGCTTTGTGCTTGGAGTATCATCGGGGAAGGCCCCTTACTTGGAAAGTTGCCAATCTGCCATGGAGGGAAGGAGTGGGGTGCGGTGCTGCTGGGTCTGCGTCTCACTCTCTAACAGGAGGCATGAGATAGCCTTGACCTTGGGTGCCCCAGCTCACTTCAGCCCTGATCAGCCTGATGCAGGCACTGGGCGCCCTGGTTCTGGGGGTGAGAATACACCCTGGGCTTCCACTGCATGGCTGGCACAGTGGGCATTCAGGTGCCTATTTGAGGACTGCTATGGAGTCCTGTGCCAGATGCAGTGGTGCACAGCTGGGAGCCAAGGGTCCCTGCTTCTGCTGGAGAATCTGGGCAGATGTAAAGGGTTAAGGTTAGGGGTAGGGGTAGGGTTAGGGTTAGGGGTTAAGGTTAGTGTTGGTGTTGAGGTTTGGGGATCGGGGTCAAAGGTCAAGGGTCAGGGCTAAAGAGTAGGATTAGGGATTGGGGTAGGGGTAGGGGTAGGGTTAGGGTCGGGGGGGTTAGAGTTTAGGGTTAGAGGTTAAGGTGGGGGTAGGGGTGGGGGTGATGGTGAGGGTAATAAGCAGATTAGTAAAAGCAATTCTGCTTCACTTCAATAACAACCTTCTCCAATTCATTTTGTCTCAATGAATTTATTTTTCCAGCAGAAGAATCCCAGGCTTCTTAAAGCACCCAGTGACTTTTCACACCTTAAATCTGTGAAATCCTCATGTTTTCTTCTGCCATATGCATAGTTCAAACATACAAGATGAGGCAAAGCCAGGTGCATTCCTGAAGGGACCCAAGAAATTCCTCTCTTTCTCTCTCTGGAACAAAATGAATTATCTAGACCGTCAGTACTAACCTTCAAAACCAAACCTGTTTGTGAGATCCCCTTTAAATACTACTGTAGACCCAGGTGTTTATATTTATATGATATTATTTTAGTATTTATATTAATATAAGGGAGAATGTTTAAATCTCTCTATGCCACGTGTGCCTCTGGCTTATTGCCCAATTAATTGTAGCCTTAGGCTCAACTTTGGTTTCTGTCTCTAATTTTTGTCAGAATAAATATAACTAATCTCAAAACATCTGCTTTTATTGTAGGGACTCGTGCTGTCATCTCCATTCCTCTCTCTTCTTGCGATCTGTGTGGAAGTTCTTTAATGTGAACGTTTTGACCACCTTCCCTCTCCCATGTCCACTGCCAGCACATTCAGGCTTACCCAGCCAAGGCTGTCATCTTAGGCCAGGGATTTTTTAGGGATCATTATTTTGCTGTGATATGGTTGGCACCACTTTCACTCACTTTATCAGGGTTCTTTTGATTTTAGGAGCCTAAGAGGGCAGAAAAAGAAGTAGGTGAGCAATTAAACCCTCTGAGTCAGGAGAGCAATGTTGCAGAACATTGTATGTAGCCATCTCCTAGCACATGAGCCACGTGGCTGCTGAGCACACATGCCTGCTTGCTGCTGTGAGCTCAGACTCCCTCATCATTAGTCTTTTCTATCTCTGGAGGGAATCATAAGGGCCACTTAATAACCTGTCAGTCTTAGAGAGTTAAAAGTGTTTCCCTGAAACACTGAGGACAGAATGAAAGGTGAGGAGTGTTAGCCACAGGTCAGAAGTGCAGGAAAGTCTGCACTGTGGGTTGCTGGAGAAATGCAGGCCTTTTTTCTTTTGGAAGTCTCCCTAGAATGGGGTGAAGGACTCTGCCCATTCTAGGATGAAAAATTGGGATATTAGACACTCGGATATTTATCCTAAGCCTTCATTTAGGGTTCTTAATGAGTTTGTTCAGCCATCACCATCTCAAATGCTAAGTAGGACATTGGAATCTCTCCACAGTCCAAATTAGCACTGTCTTTTAAAGTTGAGTTTCTCATTATTCTCACTTGACATACCTTATTTATCCCATAGTCACCCTAATAGCATATACTGGCACATAGCATGGATAAGGAGGACATTGACAAATTTCCAGGAATTTTACATAATTTTTGAACACATAACATTTTACCCATATAAATATAACCCAGGGAAGGTTAGGTATCTCTTTTTATTTGTATATTTTGTACAGTTTTTCTTATGAAAAATACAACCTATTTTACTTGCAAAACTTGCCCTACCTTTCTTGCATACTTTGCATAGAGTTGTTTCTAGTTATTCTATTATTTCTAGTGATTTTATTTATATATATTGATATGTTTAATGCTTAGTAATCTTTATTTTCCAGAGTAAACTAGAAAGTAGACAATTTTAAATTGTCATATATTAACATTCTATAGTAGATTAGAAAATGTATGAGTATATGATCTCCCAACATCTAGAGGGATGTGTTTCCTCATAGTACAATTTCTCCGCATGGTAGACAAAAAAAAATGTTTATTAACAGGCCAAAATATCTTTAGTCTCTCCGTAAAAATAGGGTCCAAAAGTATATAAAGTTATATTAATTACGTTCAGTAATTAATGTTTTAGTATTGCATCTTTTTTTATAAGTGATCTAGATGTTTAATGCAAATCTTTTGGTTAGCTTAACTTTAGATTAAAAATTACCAAAAGTATTTTGGAAACTATTATTTGGCAGATTTACTGTAAAAAATTATTATTGAAATAATGTTTTAGTAAGAATAATAATTAGAATCAAATCTATAAATTTTAAGATTTTAAGTATCTAGTAAGTATAATATTAGCTTATTTGACTAGAACTCAAGCAGAATAGAAATTTATGTTTGTTTTATATTCAATAGTGATATCTCTGAAGACATAGTTATTTTATTACAACAAAAATATTAAATCAATCTTATTTAGCTATGTTTTATCTAAATTGTGTTAACTTGAAAAACATTTGTATCAGTTCCTACATTTATAGGAGTTTGGGGAATATTTATTTAGAAATGCTTATTTTTTTTCCAAGCTAAGTTAGAATAGAGTACTTTTAGAGGATTTTATAAATGAATTTTGCATTGCTATCTGGAGTTAAGAAAATATCACATATACATAACATATGTTAATAGGCATAAAACACAAATAGAGATCTCATAGCTTTCATCCTAAAATTTTAGCCATAAATCAGGCATACATATGCTCATGGTTAATTTTAGACATCTGCTTGGTTGGATTAAGAGATACATACGTGGTAAAGCACAATTTCAACATTTCTACTCATTTGATTACAAGTTCTCAGGCATCTAAAATAATTAACAAAATGACAATTTCTAGGACTTCTGTGGGAGAGGATGGAAGGTCTTTTGAACTTTGTAACATTGTCAACTGAAGAATGATGAGGTTCATGAATTTGGAAAGGAGAGCTTTCTTTATTTTTATTTATTTTTGAGAAGGTGTTTTACTCTTGTTGCCCAGGCTGGAGTACAATGGTGTGATCTTGGCTCACTGCATCCTCCACCTCCTGGGTTCAAGCAATTCTCCTGCCTCAGCCTCCCAATTAGCTGGGATTACAGATGTCCACCACCATGCCTGGCTAATTTTTTGTATTTTTAGTGGAGACATGGTTTCACCATGTTGGCCAGGCTGGTCTCAGCTCCTGAACTCAGGTGATCCACCCACCTTGGCTTCCCAAATTGCTGAGATTACAGGCATGAGCCACTGCACCCAGTAAGAGATTTATTTCCTATAAACGGTTGCAGCCTGTAGGGTAGTCCTTCCAACAGGCTGGGAAGCATAGACTCCAGCCAGAAGCCAGAAGCAGACACTTCAAGGGAGAGGTAAAGGAAACAGTAATTTATGCTGAGTGGCATGGCCAAATACACATGTTTAATAAGCACTAGGAGGAGTTATGAATATTTATGAAAGAAGAAATACATGCAATCGCAGTTGAGTTTCTTACTCCTTCACAGGTCCCATGTTCAAATAATGGCAGTGTTAGCATGATCCCAGGGTGAAGTTTTCAGCCCACTGACATTAAAAGGTAAAGCAGAGGATATGAAAACGTGCTCTGTGTATCCTCTGTATACTGGCCAGAACCTCTCTGTCATGGGTGGTCTGTTATCAGGCAAGAAAGGAGAGAAAGCTTCAGGCAGTTGGTTGATATCAGTGGTGGAGTCTTTTGAAAGGGCTGGTTTCTCTTAAATACTTTGGTGAGGTGTCTGTTCAGATTCGTGTGCATCTTTAATTGGGCTGTTTTACTTAGTTTTAAGATTTTTTTTTGTATATTGAATACAAATTCTTTCTCAGATCTGTATTTTGCAAATTCTTTCAATATGTGGCTTGTCTTTTTTTCTCTTAACAAGGTCTTTTCCAGAGTATACACTTTTAATATTTAAAAAATCTGCTTAATTCTTTGTTCTGTGTGTATTGACACTTTGTGTTGTCTGTTAAAATTCATTACCGAAACCAAGGATGCATAGCTTTTATTCTATGTTTTCTTCTAGAAATTATGTAGTTTTGCATTTTTAGTGTAAGGATGATTTTGAGTGATTATTTGTCTAAGTTGTAAAGTTTTCATGTGCATTCATTTCATTTCCTATGGTTTCCAGTGAATCGTTCCTTCCCTACTTTTGGGAAAGACACAGGATAGTGGGCTCTGTTAGAGTAGGTAGATCGCTAGACATGAACATGATGGGAAGGCTCACCTGGAGGGACCATTGAAAATTTATATATTAATAGCATCTCTAATGCTGGAGTGGTTAGGCACTTGTCAGTTGTGGGTAGGAGGAAGAAGGGAACCTATGCAGAAAGAAACACACTAGAACCCCTCGTAGGATGCCTCAATCATCATTCACTCTACAGTTAAAATGTCAGAAAATTGCTAGCTACGTGCTGATAAGAAGGACAAAGGGGACATTCTTAACAGAAATCTGACACCATAAGTACAGGGCAGAGAAGGACATTCAAGAGAGATAGACAAGCACGGGAGGTACAGACATGACCACTGTAGGGCCCTCCTGGGAGGTGGGAAGGAGCCAGCCCCGTCAGTGGATTTGGGCCACCACACATGTGCCTTAACCAACAGTGAGGAGGACCCACAAGCCAAAGAGGGGCAAGTCAGGGACCTAAGTTAGAAGCAGAAAAACCAGACAAATTAAAGAGGTGGAGACTTGAGACAGAGGCAGGAATGTGAAGAAGTCCAAAATAAAATTCTCTGCACAGGACTCTTGGGCTGTTTTCCTGCATGATCAGCCTGCTCCTCCCTTGGGACCTACCTATTTTTTCTACAATAAGCTCTTTACACTGTATTTATTTTCAATGAAGTTATCTGCCATCTTTGTACTGCCTCTTGGTGAAATCTTTCTTCCAAGTTAGGCAAGAACTGGGGCATCAGCTCTTTCCAGTAATAGCTCCATTTCAGTTCATATTTCCAGAACCGTGGGTGCTGAATAACTGGCGCTCTGACTTTAAGTGGTGCAGAAGGAGGCCAGTAGGGGGCGCCAGCCATCACGCTGGGAGCAGGAGGGCCCTGCAGTGTCCCAGCTGCCAGCAGGAGGTGTGCTGCCACAACACTGAGCAAGAGGGTTCTGCAGTATTCCCAGCTGTCAGCAGGGAGCGTGCTGCCAATACACTGCCAACAGGGGGCACACGAGCATCATGCCATGAGCAAGAGGACCCTACAGTGCCCAGCAGCCAGCAGGGGGCACACGGGCACCACACTGTGAGCAAGAGGACTCACCATTGCCCTGGTTGCCAGCAGAGGGTGTGCAGCCACTACACTGTGAGCAAGAGGGCCCTGCTGTGCCCTGGCCACCAGCAGGGGATGCCAGTCACCGCACTGTAAGAGGGCCCTGCAGTGGCCCTAGCCGCCAGAAGGGGGCGCCAGCACAGCACCATGAACAAGAGGGCCCTGCAGTGTCCAGCCGCCAGCAGAGGGCACTGAAGCCCGCCTTTTCAGATTCCTGAAGCTCCGCTGCCAGCATGCATCGCGTCACAGCAGTCTGCAGAGTTGCTTTCTCCTCAGTGCAGACTTGGGGGTCTCTGCGAGAGTGGAGCTGTGTCCTCCTCAGCGCAGACCCTGGGGCAGGGATCTTACTGTAAGAGGGCCTTGCAGTGGCCCTAGCCACCAGAAGGGGGCAGGGGCACATCACTGTGAGCAAGAGGGCCCTGCACTGCCGGCTGCCAGCAAGGGGCGCCCGAGCCCGCCTTTTCAGATGGTGCGTAAGGCGTGCATTGCATCACGGCGGTCTGCCGAGTTGTGCTCTCCTCAGTGCAGACCTGGGGGGCACCGCGAAGGCAGAGCTGCGTTCTCCACAGCGTAGACCTAGCAGGCACAGCCTCACTTTGGGACAACTCTGGGCCACGTCCACGGTGAGTAAAATCCTTCCTGTTTGCAGCCCTACTGCTTCGGGTCAGAGACTAGTAAGATCTCGGTGTGGCAAACTGGACACCGAAAGCCCCTCTGAATCCTGCGCACCGAGGTTCTCCCCACCCAAGGCCAGGCGGCTGCAGTGCGAGGTGCACACCGCAGCCTCACAACACAAATAGCGCGTTCCTAAGGCAGATGTGACATCCGGAATACAAACACGACACCCGCAGTGCTCACGTAGAAAACAGCTGTGATGGCCGGGCGCGGTAGCTCACGCCTATAATCCCAGCACTTTGGGAGGCCGAGGCGGGTGGATCACGAGGTCGAGAGATCGAGACCATCCTGGTCAACATGGTGAAACCCCGTCTCTACTAAAAATACAAAAATTAGCTGAGCATGGTGGCACGTGCCTGTAGTCCCAGCTACTCGGGAGGCTGAGGCAGGAGAATTGCTTGAACCCGGGAGGCGGAGGTTGCGGTGAGCCGAGATCGCGCCATTGCACTCCAGCCTGGGTAACAAGAGCGAAACTCCGTCTCAAAAAAAAAAAAAAAAGAAAGAAAACAGCTGTGATGCTAATGCACGGCCTAAATCCGCACTGCTCATGCGGCCTGGCCGATACAGCAGTTTGAATCATCAACACTGACATATCAGTGCAAACGTAGAAACTAACGTATGGTTACGGCTTAGCCCGAGGATTAGGGCTAGGGGTTAGTGTTAGAGTTGGGGGTTACCGGTTAGGGGTTAGGATTTAGGGGTTAGAAGAATTTTAGGCAAAATAAATTTAAACAGTTTATTTGAGCAAAGGGATGATTCACGAATCACGCCTGAAACACCAGAACGGTCAACAGGGCTCAGGGCTTCCAGCTTTTAGTGGTGGCAGCTAGGCGACCGCCCGTTGTGGGGATGGTCCCCTCAGCGTCCCTAGTCATATAGCCAACCGGCGCCTGGCTTTTTGTCATTGACTGGTTGGTTTGTTAATGTTTTTAAGTCCGTTTAAATGCCTCCAAGTTCGGTTTCCGTTTGCTTGGGCAAGACCTCAGGCTAACAGCTTTCTTCTTTTTGGCTTTAGCATGTCAAAACTATAATTCATTTTCATTTTACTTTACTGGCATTAATAGAAGTAAATTCACATTTTCATTGTTATTCAGAAAGTCGGTTTAATTGGAAACCTATTTGTGATGGTGCATAAAATAATGTCTGTTAATCATTAGCATCTTAGATGAGATGAAATATGTTAACTCTATTAAGCTTTGTTATTAAACCATAACAGGAGTTGAGTTTCTTTTTTTTTTCCCCCCTAGGCTTTAACCATTTAAAATACACTCAAGCATCTCCTAATGATGTGGATACTTTCTGAGAAATTTGTCTTTAGTGATTTCATCTGTGTCGAAACACCATAGAGTGTCCTTTTAAAATCTAGATGATGTACCCCATTCCACACATAAGTTATATGGTATAACCTATTGCTCCTAGGCTACAAACCTCTATAGCACGTCTCTGTACTGAATGCTGTACTCAACTGTCACACCATGGTGACTGTGGATTGTGATCCCAAAATATCTGAGTCAGGTCTCAGTCAATTTAGAAAGCTTATTTTGCCAAGGTTAAGGACATGCCCATGACACAGCCTCAGGAGGTCTTGACAACATGGACCCAAGGTGGTCAGGGTAGAATTTGCTTTTATACATTTTAGAGAGACAGGAGACATGAATCAATATGTGTAAGATGTACAGTCGTTTGATTCAGTAAGGTGGAACAACTGGAAGTAGGAAGTGGGGGTGCTTCTAGGTCAGAAGTAGATAAAACAAAAGGTTGCATTCTTTTGAATCCTTGATCAGCCTTCCACTGAAAACAATTTAGTCTTTTTCAGTGAATGTGCATTTTTACATATATAGTAGGGCAGAGGAATGGCATGATCTTGGCCCACCACAACCTCTGCCTCCTGGGTTCAAGCGATTGTCTTGCCTCAGCCTCCCGAGTAGCTGGGATTACAGGCATGCGCCACCACGCCTGGGTAATTTTTGTATTTTTAGTAGAGAAGGGCATCCACCATGCCCAGCCTACTATCGATATATTTGCTGTGGCTGAGTATCTGTTCAGATATTTACCCAGTTTTAAAATCACGTATGTATTTTGTAAATATCTTCTCATGTCTGTCTTGTTTTTCTGTTCTCTGAATACAGTTTTTCACAGTAGAATACTTAATTTTATAAAGTCTGTTATCAATATTTTCATGAATTGGCATTTGATGTTGTTTGTTAAAACTTAAAACCAAACCCAACATCACATAGATTTTCTTTTAGATTTTTTATAGTTTTGCATTTCAAATTACAGTCTCTGGACTATTTTGAGTAGGTTTTTGTTTTTCTTATTTTGTGTATATATTCATTTCATTCTATATGGCTTCCAAAGTCTTCCATCACCATTTTTGGGAAGGATATGGCTACAGTGGGATTCATTTTCTTTTGAATTTCCAAAATTATTACATTGAATATACTGAATATTGCATTTTACATGTATTTTAGGACAGCCAGGCGAGGGTGCATGTCCGCCGAGAAACTGAGCAAGAATATCTGTGCTGAGCTCTGGCGCCACCAGAGGGCGCGCGAACCCACCCCTGACCAACTTCCCTCTGAGGTGCCAGAAGCAGTGAGGAGCTTTGACTTTCTCAGGGCAGAACCAGGGTCGTGCTAACTAAGTGTTGTTCATTGGTGAGTAAAAGGCTTCCTTTCCATGGCCCTGAGTGCAGAGAAGAGAGTACTCAGCAAAGGAAGAAATTCATCTAGAAAAACGAAATCCCCAAATCCCATCGTTACAACTACACCTGGACATCATTGTCGACGTCCCAGACACAGTGGCTACTAAGATGTATTCTCACAGTGGCCTCTAATATAATAATCACACCATGCCCTAACATTACTATGATATGCATACCGTGCCCTAACACCAATATAATATCCACACCATACTCTAACGCTAATCTAATATCCACATCGTTGCTTCTAATACCAGTATAATACTATCCACATGGTGCCCTAATGCTAATGTAATGTAATATCCGCACTGTTCTCCAACACCAATGTAGTATGTACACCATGCCCTAACGCTAATACCCACATCGTGCTGTAACACTAATGTATCCGCACAGTAGCCTCTAATACTAATAAATATAATAGTATCTACTAAGTGGAGTCTGTTGACATTGAGGCTTTTATAAGTGTTCACAGCTTTGGATGAAGCCTAGCCTCTATAGTGGATTTTGATGATGTCTCTGCTTTTCTGGCATAGTATTGATATGGTTGTTTTAAAGAGTAATTTACTTTTTAATAATGTCATGCTTCTAGGAAACTTCCAGTAGGAATGCAAAATACAACCTGTCTCCTTTCTTAGAATCCCCAGCAGTTATTGCTGTACCAGATTTGCAGTGCCCCACAAAATACTCCTATATATTTTACCTAAAGCATGGACACCCTCCCAGGTTACCACCACATAACCCCTCGATCAGGAAGTCAGCATGGTTCCTACGTGATAATTCAGTTCACAAACTCATTTCACTTTTACCTCCCGCCCCACCTGGGAGTATAATGTGTTTTTTCATTCTGATCCGGTTTTCCTGACACTGTTCCCAAGACTTTCCTGCATATTTATGATCTTGATACATTTAAAGAGCATACAAGTTTTTGTTTGAACACCTGTTTTCAGGTCTTTGGGGTATATACCTAGGCATGGAATCACTGAGTCATAGGGTAAGTCTATTTGTAACCGTTTGAAGAAACTCCAAATTATTTTACACATGCTGCACCATTTCATATTGTCACAAGCAGTGCTTCATAGCTCAAGTTTCCGAACGTCTTTGTCAACACTTTTTTTTTAGTATAACTATTCTAGTGTGAGTTAAGGGGTGTCTCTTTATGGTTTTAATTATGACTAATGCTGTTAAGCAGCTCTCAAGTGCTTGCTGGTGAAGTGTGTATTAAAGTTCTTTGTTCGTTTTTAGATTGGATTGTTTTTGTTGTTGAGTTGTAAAAGTTTTTATACATTCTGGATAACAGACACTTACGAAGTATCTACTGTGCAGATTTTTTCTTCCATTCTGTGGGTTACTGGAACATAATAAGAGTTTATGTGTGGTCTCTGCTCCAGTGTCCTGAGGCAGAGCACTAAGCCTTTGTAATGTATGAAGTGAAGTGTCTTTTGTATGCTAATGAGATGACTGATGGCTGGGGGCATCTGGACGGCTTCAGTGGGGCTAGTTGCCAAAGAAACCAAACTTGTCATTAAAGGATTTGAAATTTCAGCCTCCCTCCCATCTCTGTGAAAGGTAGAGGTGCTGATGATTGAGTTGAATACCTAAAGGCACTGTTGTAACCAATCTGCATGTGTAATAAAGGAGGGGGTTGGGAGAGTATCTGTGTTGCTGAACGTTGGGAGATGTTGGAGGATCATAGCTGGAGAGGACATGGGAGGCCGCACCCCTTCCCCACACCTCCCTGTGCAGCTCTTCATCTGGCTGTTCATCTGTAGCCTTTAAAATACCCTTAGTAATAAGTCAGCAGTAGTAAGTACACTGTTTTCTTGGGTTCTGTAATGTGCTGTAACAAATTGCTGACCCAAATAAGGGTGGTGTGGGAGCCTCCAATCTGTAGCCAAGTCGACAGAAGTTAACCTGGGAACCTACTGTTGGTGATTGGCATCTGAAGTGGTTACAGTCTTGTAACTGACCCTTACTTTCTTAAAGAAGTGTATTACTTTTGCCTTTTCCCACACTTCCTACTTAGCTTTTTAGGAATGCAATTATAGGCTTTACTTTCTCTCCACCAGACACTTCCTACACTGCAAGCTTTTTAAACTGTGTGTTTACTTATGAGTTCCAGAGACCAAAACTTGAAACAAACTAGGCACCTCCGGAACTCTCCCTTACCAGGAGATTGCCAGGATACAACAGTCCATTTACAACCTAGCTCTGTCCATGGTGGTACTAGCAAGACCATCTAATGGATATAACATCAGAGCAAATCCCATAGATCTTGCACCTCCTCACCCCATCCCCTTTATGCTATTCTGCCAAGTCCCCCTTTCAAAGCTCCTGCTTTCTGCCCTGAAGGTGGATACTGTTCCCTTAAGTCAGGAGCCTATACATTCCTTCAGCTAAGTTCTGGCATAAAGTCACTTTTTTAATTATCATCCTCGTGTTTGCCATCCTCTCATGTGTTGCAAGCAACAAGCTGCATGACCTGTTTTCCTAGGACTGAGCCCTTAGCCTGTGGGTTCTGATGTTTTCTCCCGGTGGTGTCAGAATTTAATTGCACTGTGGGACACCCAGCTGGCACCCAGGATTTGGTCTGTGTGGGGAAAAAAACCCAGGCATCTGGTAACAGAAGTGTTCTGTGTTGAGTGTTGAGAGCGTACTAGGAGAAGATAGTTGTTTTTCCTTTTCTAACAATTTTGTCTTTCAACTTTTTTCATCATGTCTTCTGAGGCATAAAAATTTTGAATTCTGAGGAAATCATCTTACCTGTTTTTCCTTTTGTGGTTTGTGCTTTTGGTGTCAGATCTGAGAAACCGTGGCTACATCCAATGTCATGAAGGTTTAACTGTGTGTTTTCTTCTAGAATTTTTAGTTTTCCCATCTTTAGGTGTTTGATCCATTTTAAGTTAATTTGTTAATGTGATATGAGGTAAGGATACAATTTCATGTCCCTTTACGTGGATAGCAAGTTGCCTTACGTGACTTGTTGAGGACAGCATTGTTTCCCCAGTTTAATGGTTGTGGATCTTGTGTAAAATCATTTGAGCATAGAGGTACTGTTTTCTGTCTGGACTCCCAATCCAATTCAATTGATCTTTCTGTTTATTCTTGTGCCAGTGTGATGCTGTTTTGATTACTGATGCTTTGTAATAAGATTTGAAATTGGGATGTGCGAACCTCCAAATTTGGAGTTATTTTTCCATGTTGGTTTGGCTCTTCAGGGTGAATTAAAATTCTATATGAACATTGGGATTAGCTTTCCCATTTCTATCCCAAGGCCTTTGGGAATTTTGTAGGAATAACATTGAATCTGTAGTTTGCTTTGTGTAGTTTGGCAAACTTGACAAATACCATCTTCAAATCCATGAACATAACATGTTTTTACATTTATTTGGGTTTTACATTCATTTGGACTTTATTTAATTTCCTTAAGCAATGTTTTATAATTTTTTCCATCTAAGTCTTGCCCTTTGATTGTGTTTATTCCTTATTATTGTTATTGGTCTTATTTAAAGTGAAATTTTTATAATTTCCTTTTCAGATTATTCATTGCTAATGTATACATGTAAAATGGATTTTTCTGCCAGGTGCGGTGGCTCACACCTGTAATCCCAGCACTCTGGGGAGCCAAGGCGGGCAGATCACCTGAGGTCAGGAGTATTAGACCAGCCTGGGCAACATGACAAAACCCGTCCCTACTAAAACCACAAAAATTATCTGGGTGTGGTGGCGCATGCCTGTAATCCCAGCTACTCAGAAGCCTGAAGCGGGAGAATTGCTTGAAACTGAGAGATGAAGGTTGTAGTGAGCCAAGATCATGCCATTGTACTCCAGCCTGGGTGACAAGAGTAAAACTCCATCTCAAAAAGAAATAATAATAATAAATAAAATAAAATAGATTTTTGTATTGTTATTGTGCTTGTAAGTTTACCCAATTTGTTCACTATGTCTAATAATTTTTAAACATTCCTTAGGAATTTCTATGTAGGAGATCAGGTGATAATTGATCCTTGAATAGTTGTTATTTTATTTTCTTGCATAATTGCCCTACCTGTATCTTCCAATGTACTATTTAATACACGAGTGAAAGTAGGTATCTGTGCCTTGTTATTCTATTAGGAATAATCCTTTCAGTGATGACAATTGAGTATGTTTACTGTTGGTTTTACAAAATTGCTTTTGATCATGTTTAAGAAATGTCCTTCTATTTCTAGGTTTTATGAGTGTTTTTTATCATGACATGGTGTTGAACTTTGTCGGAAGCCCTTTCTGCATCAGTTGAGAGAATTATGGAGTGTTTTCCATTCATTCTAATAATACAGTGTGCTACATGGATGGCATTAGTGTGTGGAACCAGCGTTGATTTTCCAGGATAAAGACATCATGTTCGTGGTGTTTGATCCTTTCCAAATGCTGTTGGTTTAAATTTACTATTATTTTGTCGCAGATTACTAAGTCTGCATTTCCAAGGTTATAGATCTGTAGATTTCAGTCCTTGAAATGGCGTGACACTGTGTAGGATGGATCAGGATGGGATTGGGTATAGAATGCGGTTA
Source organism: Alouatta palliata (assembly GCA_004027835.1). Taxonomy (NCBI): domain Eukaryota; kingdom Metazoa; phylum Chordata; class Mammalia; order Primates; family Atelidae; genus Alouatta; species Alouatta palliata. Next base: position 31,258 of record PVKV010021660.1, read on the forward strand.
GTATTTACAGAGTTAGTGTGTAAGGGTAGTATACAATCAGGACATAGGGCTTTACAGGCTAAGAGTTTACTAGTTAAAGATGATGGTATAAGGGCTCCAAGATAGGAGGTTCAGGTTGGTGGTTGAGAGCTCCATGGTAGAGATTAGAGGGAGAGATTAGGCTGACTAATAGGGTTAGGTTGACAGGTCAGAATTACAGTGAAGGGTTAGGGTGAAAGTTTTAGTGAGATTTTGGATTGGGGTTATATACAGGTTAGAGCAGGCTTAGCTTAAGGTAAGGATTAGAGTGGGTAAAAGTAACATTAGGGTTCATGATTGAGGGTTAAGCTTAGATTAGATTTAGAGATAAGGGTAATTGGAGTAAGGTTAGTGTTAGGGATTAGGATTCAGGGTTAGCATTAAGGTTTACAGTTTAGAGTAGGAATTAGGTTTAGGGTTTAGGTCAGTGGTTAGTAAGTATTAGGGTTTTAAGGTTAGAGTTAGGTTTAGAAATAGGGTTGGGGGTAGGGTTGGTTGGTTTAGGGTTAGGTGTTAGGGTTGGACTTAGGGTTTAGGGTTAGGGTTAGTGTGAGGGTTAGGGTTAGGGGTTAGGATTAGGATTAGGGCTAGAGTTAGGGTTAGAGTTTGGCCTATGGCAAGGCTTAGCATTAGGGTTAGGGCTAGGGCTAGGGCTATGTTTAAGGTTAGGGTTTAGGGGTTAGGGTTAGAGAGTCAGGGTTAGAGTCAGTGTTAGGGTTAGGGTTTAAGGCAAGGTTAGGCTTAGGATTTGTGGTTAGTCTTAAAGTTAGGGCTTATGGGTTAGGCCTAGAGTTAGGGTTAGGGTTAGGGATATGAGACCTGGAGTCCAAGGAGATTATTTTGGAACTTTATAATTTTACTGCCCTACTGGATTTCTGTCTTGAATGGGACCTGTAAGCCCCTTTTTTGTCTCATTTGGAACACATGTATTTTCTCAATGCCTGTATCCCTATTGTATCTAGGAAGTGACTAGCTTGCTTTTGATTTTACAGCTGCATAGGTGGAAGGGACTTGCCTTTTCACAGATGAGACTATGGACTGTGGACTTTTGAGTTAATGTTGAAATAAGACCTGTGGGACTGTTGGGAAGGCATGATTGGTTTCGAAATGTGAGGACATAAGATTTGAGGGGTCAAAGTTAAAGAATCATAGGAATTAGCTAAACATATAAAAACTTTGCAAACCCATAATTTTTATGATGAAACAAATACATTTTATCCTTTATGTATAATATGTTTTAATGTTTTTTTAACCCAGTGAAATGTGAGTTTTGTGATTTTGATCTTACTATAGCAATGGTTTTATAAACAAAGAAAAAATGAATAATTTAGGATTGCAGAGATGGTAGACTATTAAAAGTAGTTTGGGCATTATTATGAAATAATTGTGTATTAAATAATTTTAAATCCAACAGTTGTGATTGAACAGATCCGTAGGCATATGTAACTGCTGAGGTGAAAGTGACAACCAAAGCAGTTATGTTGAACATTTATGTCTGGAGGTAATCGATAGAGGAACTGGCTGTGGACCTTCACCTCTACATCACCTTTGTTTTGTGCTGTAGCTGAGTATCAAAAACAAAACAAAACAAAACAAAACAAAACCACCACTTATTTCTCAGAGAGAGAAAGAATATTTCCATCAATTTAAGCATTCCTAAATTGTCACCTGATGGCCCCTGCACTCTTGGAGGAGGCCAAGGCAGGGCAGACCCTCAGGTGGGAGGGCAATGCATTTAACCTGAGGACACCAGATACCCAGCCCCCCCATCCACCGCCGGCACTCGAGTCACCCCCTGCAGCCCAGACATGGCATGGGAGCAGCAAGTGGCTGGACACCCCAGACCAGGCCCACACCCCCAGCAGCAGGAATCCTGATGCTGGGCATCCAGGCAGCAAAGTCAGGCGGTCAACCCTGCCAGCTGCCGCTCAGTCTCATCGGTGTGGATGCAGAGTGCCCAGCGCAGGGGGCCAGAGTCCGGAGAGGTGTCCAAGAGGAGCGGACCCTCAGGCCAGATGGGCTGTGCACTCAGCGACCCTGATGCCACCCAAGAGAAGCTCCACCATCCCACACCACTACCAGAGCTGCACTGCTAACTGTGCATCCGGCATGGGCAGCACTGGGGGCCGGTGGAGGAAGGAGCAACCCCTGACTTTCCATGCGTCTCCCGCTCCCTGACACCTGCCAGGCAGAGCCTGGGGCCAGAGTCTCAGCGTTGAAGCCAGGCCATCTGCGAAGCCGCTCCAGTGCCGCGGAGTGCCTATGCCAGACCGGATCTCCCTTTGAGGAGGAGTCGGGCAGCGGCAGCGTCAGACAGGCCTCCCCCTCCTCCCTTATATGAGATACATGTAAGGATTGATAATGTTCCATCAAGAACTCATGTTTGCGATATAAAATGCACGCCTGCGATCCTGCACCTGTGGTCCTCCGACAGCCCAGGCGAGCCTATTAGAAGCCGGAGCCCAGCGATGCCTGCTCCGAGCTCTAGCCCCACCTGCCTGCGCACGCCTGGTAGCGGCTTCCGGGAGCCAGGCGGCCACCTGGCGCAGGCGCGCTCCTAACGGCTTTGCGGGGCTCGCTGGGTCTGAGGCGTCGCAGGCTGCAAGTGCTGCTGCTGAAGGCTGTGGTGGACCCGGCTGGATAGCGGATTCTGCGCTAGAAAGCAGATTTGGGATGCAGATTGGGGGTTGGCGCCAGGTGGGGGTGGAAGGAGCCGTGGCTCAGGAGCTGGTTGCTGGGGATCTGAGAAGTCACACCTTGAAGAAGTTCCTCGGCTTTGGGAGCCAGGGGCCAAGGCAGAGCAGAACCTCAGGTCCTGGGCTCCATAGACCCGGCTACACCGCTTCCGGGCACGGAATCTGGGACGCGGAACAGCGGAAGATCCACAGAGTGGCTGTCAGGGGCGACGCCGCGGAGGTGAAGCTGCCTGGCGCGCAGGAGCAGAGACCTGGACGCCAGGGACAAGCCGCACAGGTAGGGGGGCTCAGCCTGGGGTGGAAGGGTTCCATAGGTCCGGCTTCGCCCCGCGACGGGGCCTTGGAGGACGCCGGGCACTCTCGGAGCAGCTGAGCCAAATGAGCCTCAGCTGCTTTATCCCTCCTAATTCCCCGGCTGGAGCACTTGGTAGAGAATGTGAGTGATTTAACTCACTAAGTTAGGCATATACAGTGTTGTTATTTTTAACGTTCACGTTTAAAACATGATGTTTTATGCATTACAGGAGGTCCCTACTGAAATAACTCATTCCCCTGTCAAAAATACCGGGAATCATTTTCAGTAGACGAAAATTTCTCAGATGAAACTGCCCATTTTACATAGATTGGTTCTTTACTGAAGGGTCTTAGAGGGAAACTTGGAAGGTGGGTTTTGTGTTCTTAAACGAGAGGACACATTTTTCTCAAAATGTGAACTCTTTCTGTGTTTATCAATTTTACATAAACCGAATGAAACTATCAAGGTTTTAACATTTTTACATTACACCTGCTGTCTTTTACTATTGTGATGACATTTTAAATAATTTTATAAAGGACTGAAAAAATACTGGCTTCTCTAGATATTAAAATGTGCTATTAATTTCTACAATTAATTATTTACTAACAGCTGAAAATACAGATAAATGCATGGAACAGAATAGGAAATCTAGAAACCCTGAAATGATATAAGATATATGTAAGGATTGATAATGTTAACAGATATGAATAGGAAAGGATGAATTATTAATGAAAAAATGCCTGCTCTTTGAAGAAAACTAGTGAAATTTTGTATCACAAACATGAGTGCCTGATGGAACACAGATTGAAACATATGCAAGTAAGAAGAGTATCAGAAGAAAACACAAATGCTTGTTTTACAGGTATTTTATGTTGACAAAGCCTGCCTAAGAATGACCTCAGAGGCAGGCATTCTGAAGGTTGATTTAGCAAACTAAAAATTAAAACTGCCTGTGTATCAGGAAAAAAAAAAATGAGAAATTAAAGAAAACATACTTGAAAAGCATTTACCATATTATATATATATTCAGATGAGAAGTGTGTTTTCATTTTACAGGGAATTCATTATATTATATATTATGTGATATGTATAGTACTGGTATGTATAGCATATATATTATATATGTTATATGTATATCAGTTCTATATACAAATTAGATGAAAATTTACATATATACACATTAGATGAAAAGTGCATCTTCATTTTATTTTATTTTTTATTTTTTAGAAAAAAGAGAGAGAAAGAAGGAAGAAAAAGAGAATGAAAGAGGAAAAGAGGGAGAGAGAATGGGAATCTTGCTCTATTGCCCAGGCTAGAATACAGTCTAGAAATGGATATTAAAAAGCTCTTTTATACTAATAATTGAATTATACAATGGAGACAGGAAGGAATAAGGGAGGAAAAAAACAAACAGCCAACCAATATTTCATTTAAACCTATGAAATGCTTTGCAATTGCTGGGGAGTGATTTACTCCCAACCATGTGGTCACTTTTAGAATAAATGTGATGTGTTACTGAAAAAAAAATTATGTTTTATGGATTTGGAGTAGAGAGTTCTGTAAATGTTTATTAACTTTACTTGGTCGAGGTCTAAGTTCAAGTCCCGGGTATCCTTGTTAACCTTCTGTCTCATTAATCTGTCCAATATTGACAATGTAATGTTAAAGTCTCCCACTGTTACTGTGTGGGAGTCCAAGTCTCTTTGTAAGTCACCAAGAAGTTGCTCTATGTATCTGGGTGCTCCTATATTGGGTGCGCATAGACTTAGGATCGTTAGCTCTTCCTGTTACATTGATCCCTCTACCATTATACAATGTCCTTCTTATCTCTTTTGGTTTCTATTACTTTAAAATCTATTTTATCAGAGATGAGAATTGCAACTCCTGTTTTTTTTTTTTTTTTTTTTTTTTCCTCTTGATTTGGTTGGCAAATCTTCCTCCACCCCTTTGTTTTGAGTCTCTGTATATCCTTACATGTGAGATGGGTCTGGATGCAGCTTACCGATGGGTTTTTTGGAATGGCTGATACTGGTTGTTCCTGTCTGTATATAGTGCCTCTTTCAGAAGCTCTTGTAAAGCAGGCCTGGTAGTAATGAAATATCTGAGTACTTGCTTGTTCGTAAAAAATTTTATTTTTCCTTCACTTATGAAACTTAGTTTGGCTAGATATGAAATTCTGGGTTGAAAGATTTTTTCTTTAAGGATGTTGAATATTGGCCCCTACTCTCTTCTGGCTTGTAGGGTTTCTGCTGAGAGATCTGTTGTGAGTCTGATAGGCTTCCCCTTGTGGGTAACCTGACCTTTCTCTCTGGCTGCCCGTAGTATTTTCTCCTTTGTTTCAACCCTGATGAATCTAATGATTATGTGCCTTGGGGTTGCTCTTTTTGAGGAATATCTTTGTGGTGGTCTCTGTATTACCTGGAGTTGGGTATTGTCTTGCCTTGCTAGGTTAGGAAAGTTTTCCTGAATAATATCCTGAAGAATATTTTCCAGCTTGGATTCATTCTCTTCGTCACATTCAGGTACACCTATCAAACGTAGATTAGGTCTTTTCACATAGTCCCATATTTCTTGGAGACTTTGCTCATTCCTTTTTACTCTTTTTTCTCTAATCTTGTCTTCTCGTTTTATTTCGTTAAATTGGTCTTTGACCTTTGAAATCCTTTCTTCTGCTTGATCAATTCGACTGTTAAAACTTGTGCATACTTCACGAAGTTCTCGTATTGTGTTTTTCAGCTCCATTAATTCACTTATATTCCTTTCTAAATTGTCCATTCTCGTTAACATTTCGTCAAACCTTTTTTCAAGGTTCTTAGTTTCCTTGCATTGGGCTAGAACATGTTCTTTTAGCTCA
>PVKV010021661.1:0-37105 GCA_004027835.1 Alouatta palliata
AAGGGAGGAGAGAGGGGGAGAAAGAGACAGACAAACAGAGACAGACACACCAAGGAGCCACTTTTCTCTCTCTTTTCATCAATGGCTAGGTGGTTATCCCCTGACTGGTTTAAAGATCCCTAAGATCTATTCCATTAAAGCAGAATCTCAGCACCTGGACTAAAAGTGGACTCAGGAGCTCAACCACCTGGCTTCACATTTTGGCTTTACCACTTGGTAGCTGTGGGGCCTTTGTTCAACAACTGAAGCCCTCCGTGCCTCGGTTTCTAGTTTGGTAAACATCGTACAAATATGAGAGTAGCTATGAAGTGTCTAAGAATTATATACGATGCACTTAGAACACACAGATTATTTTAAGGAGCAAAATTTAGCAACACAGGAAAGGAAACCCTTCTGGAGCTCACGCCTTGCTGACTGTGTAAGATTATTTTTGCTTTTTAAAGACTTTAATCTTATTATTTGCAGTTCATGAACACACAGATATGCACTTTCCTTTCCTCCTCTCCAAAGGCAAGATCATCCTAAACCAAGTTGTAAAGTATTTTGAAGCTGAAGAGTCACTGTTCTGGAAGCTTCTGCCGCCACTCAGCCACTTAAGAATTCTTGTGGCACTAGAGCAAGATCAGCCAGGTCAACACTTCGGGCTTTGCGGGCCATGGGGTCTCTGCTGCACCTGCTGGGTTCTGCTGTTGAAGCGTGGAAACGGCAGGAGAAGAACACACAGATGGGCGGGAATGTGCCTCCTTGACAGCTTTGTTTACAAAAAGAGGTGGCAGGTCAGATTTTGTCCCGGGGCTGCCATTTGCTGACTGGGGCTGTCATTTGCTGACCGCTGCATTAGAGGGAGAGACGGAAAAGTGGGACGTTGTTTTGGTCAGGGTGTTCGGCTCTCATCAGCAAAGGGAAGCAGTGTTGCTTCTCGGTGGCTAGAAGCGGTATGATGAGAACGCCGGCCACACCACGGATTCTCCGACCAGAGGCAAATGTTAGTGAAAGACTATGGCAACTCCGAGAGGTAAGATCCTTCCAGAAGAAAGGTCTGGTTCTCTTCCCTGGGCAAAAAACACCAGCTAGCCTAGGTACTCGCTGGTCTCCATCTGTGTTTCTTCCCTTCTTTTCTTAGAGTGCCTGAAGATTGAATTACCCCTTTTTCCTTTTCATTTCTCCTTCTGAAATGACAGTGATCACAATTTTCATCTTCCTGCTTTGATTCCCCTTAATAATAGAAAACAGTGCTTACTAGCCAGGTGCGGTGGCTCACGCCTGTAACCCCAGCACTCTGGGAGGCTGAGGCGGACGGATCATTTGAGGTCAGGAGTTTGAGACCAGTGTGGCCAACATGGCGAAACACTGTCTCTACTAAAAACACAAAAATTAGCCAGGCATGGTGGCGAGCGCCTGTATTCCCAGCTACTCCAGAGGCTGAGGCAGGAGAATCGCTTGAACCCAGGAGGTAGAGGTTGCAGTGGGCCAAGATCGCGCCATTTTACTCCAGCCTGGACGACAGAGCAAGACTCTGTCTCAAAAAGAAAAAAAAGAGAAAGAAACAGTGTTTATCAAGCTCTGGTGTATATCAGTATCACCTGAGGAGCCTGTCAAAACTTGAGATTCTATGTTTGTCATGTAGGCCATAAATTATAGGACAGAAAGACAAGATGGAGACAGAACTTGAGAAGTGGGCATTACCTTGAGACTGAAGACTCAGAAAATGGGATCATAGCCCCTTCCTCCTTAACGTCGAGGCTGGATGTGAGGCTGTGTCACCCTCCGTCGGGGAAGCAGTGGGCCTCGTGTAATGAGGGCATCCTTGCATGCATGCACACATGCTGGCCGCGGAGGGTGGGATGCTACAGTCCCCTTCGGGTTGCCAGCTGGGCCTCTTATCCTGGAACTTCCTGCCCTAGCTCCCAGTCCTTGGTCATTATGCTTCTGCTGTGTGACCTTGCCCCCCAACCCCACCCTACCCTGACTGATTCAGGGATCTTAACTGGGCTTATTAGATATCCTGCAACAATGAATTTGAAACGGTAAACGGAGTGACACACAGACGAGGACTTCTCTGGATCTCTTGGAAACATCTATGAATTCTGGCTGCTGAGGTCTCAGGGCCAGTCTGGTTCCTTCCCTTGCTGGGTCCCGAGGGTTCAGCTCTTTTTCGAATTCCGTAAATGCCTCCAAATCCTTCCAATACATCGTTTGCTTGTTAAAAAGTAGCATGAATGTAAAAGAAAGGGGGTGGAAACTGGGTTCAGAAAGGCTGGACGTGAATCCCTTAATGCCTTCTGTACAAATCTGGTTCAAACGCTGCTAGCAGCCAACGTGGACAGAGGAAACTGGGCTGTTGCACGATTCATGTCTGCTATAGACAAAAGCAGTCCTGCTGATCAGAAGTTCAGCTATTCTTGGTACCCAGACCAGACAGCAAGTTCCTCCCCGGGACCTTGTGAAATGAACAAAGTCTTCATGACATCCCTCCAGTGGACACAGTGGCTTTCATGGCTGGTTCTTCCTACGGCCCTCTAGACGGGCTGACGGCATAACTCTCAGGCTCAATTTTGTGAAGTTAGTTCTGGGGCGGGGACGGAGGGGAGCAACCTAGAGTCTAGGAACGATGATCCTGGAATAGATTTTCAAGTACGGAGAAAAGCAGACAGATTGTGCATCCTTCAGGCCAGCCTCACGCCAAGCACAACTGAACAGCCATCTGGAAGGAGCTCAGGGTGACCTCCCAGTCAAGGAACACCCACAACACAGAGACCTGGATCTTTGCGCCATATCAGCCACAGGGCTGGGGCAGGGATGGCTTCTTTTGGGGAAAGCCAAGGAGCTGGGCTGAGGCGTTTTCAAGGGCAGCAACCTGAGCAATTGTCCTGGGGATCAGGCTTGCTCTGGTCACAACTCCCCATCCCAGGGGGCTTCTCTCAAGACATGCCCCACCTCAACTTAATCAATCCTTGCCCCTGTGAGCAGCTCTGAGCCCCGCCCATGGTGTCTACCCAGATGGTGAAGCGGAGCTGTACCAGCTCTGCCTTCTCCGCAGTACCTGACAAGCAAGAATCGTGAACCTGCGGATTTTCTAGCCAAGGACCCTGAGGGCCGCAACAGAAAAAGGCAGCTGAAGGGGCCGAGAATCAGGCCCATGTTCGGTGCCCAACATCCCACCACGTCTACAACAATAAAGACGCAAGGGAGGGCGTCCCTGCGTCCCAAGGGAGGGCCCAGGCCCCAGGTGCGCAGGGCACCCCTCATGCAGCCCCAGGCCCTGTGGCCCTTAGCAACTGTCTGAGCTTCTGCCATAGGAAAAAGTAATTCTCAGGCTCACTGAGCTCACAGACCGTGCTCAGGCCTGGGGCAGAGGTGCAGGCAGCAGGCCCAGCCTGGGCAGTGCAGGCAGTGAGGAGGCAGCAGCTCTAGGTTTCTGGAATGAGAGGCAGTGGAGGGGCTCAGGTACTCCATTGTGTGGACTGGGGCACAGGGGTGTGGAGCTGTGAGTGGACTGTGGGCCCCCACCCAGCAGTGAGGCCTTCAGGTGCATTGCTGAGGGGGACTAGGGGCCTCACTGTCTCTGCTTCTGACCCTCAACCTTATCCCTACAGCACCTGGGGTGCTGGACACTACTGGGGTCAGGCCCCACAAAGGCACAGCCTGCACGTTCCTCAGCCCGAAGCTGGCTCCCACGGTATGGGAGATGGGGCTCACTTAGACTCCACCTGCCTACCTGGGCCCCTGGCTTTAAGGAAAGGATGGAGGGGAGTCTGCAGAGCTTCCTCCCGGGCAGAGCGCAGGCCTGGATGGAGGGGGCCACAGCCAGGCTCAGCTTGGACCCCAAGGTCTAGCTGTTCATGGCTGCAGCAGCCCATGCGGACATCGGCAGAGTCAGCCCCAGGCCCGTGCCTGCGTGCCCTCACTGTGAGCACAGTGTCTTCTGGGACCCGCTCAGGTCCAGAGATATGTCTCTGATAGAGGATAGAGGCTGAGTGTGTTTCCCCTAATCTCACGTTGAAATTCGATCCCTGCTGTTGGAGGTGGGGCCTGGTGGGGGGCATTTGGGTCCTGGGGGCAGATGCCTCCTGAATGGCTGGGTGGCCTCCCTGCCGCAGTGAGTCCCCTCTATTTCTTCGCTGAGTGTTTTAAAGACTCCAGCTCCTCTCCCCTCTCTCTTGCTCCCTCTCTCGCATGGGAGCTCTGCACACCCCAGCTTTCTTTCGCCTTTCTCCATGAGTGGAACTGGCCTGAAGCCCCTGCAAACACCTTTGCAGAGATGATGACAGCAGGAGAAGGTCTAGCTGGCTCACTCCCTCTTGCATCCAGCCTCACAGGCAGACTGGCTGTGCTCATTACCTGGCCGGAGCCCAAGCTAATCAAGGGAGGAATCCAGTTCATAGTTTAATTTGAAAGCAAGGATGATAATAGTACCTCCCTGAAACCAACTCCCTTCTTGCTCAGGGACCAGAAAACACCTTCATGGGACAAATGAAAGACCACAGTTTAGGATTATGGGAGGGGCCTGAACTCTGCTAAAATGCAGCTGTAGTTTCTATGATCTCTTACTGCTCTGGGGTCATGGGGCCAGAGGAACCAGACTTGCGACTTCCCCAGTTGCTCCTGTAGATAACATCACTATTTAAAACCTAAGATTGGTCTTTGAGATAATTTTTTAGGCTTGAATTCTGGAAACCAATGGACCCCATCCAGACCCATGATTCATGACTCAGCTGACCCTGTGGCCCTCACCTAGGGGCAGACTCAGTGCTGGAGGACCGTTCCCACACCACTATGATCTCATCCCCAACCAATCAGCAGCGCCCATTCCCCAGTCCCCTGCCCACCAAACTGTCCATAAAAACCCTCAGCTCTGAGCCTTTGGGGAGACTGATTTGAGTATTAGCTCCATCTCCCATGTGGCTGGCCTCACATTAATTAAACACTTTACAATACCAAGGTCTCAGGGATTGGTTTTACCTATGCAGTGAGCATGAGGCTCCCATCGGATGACTATGCCCTCCCCAGAAGCAGATGCTGGTGCTATGCCTCTGGGCAGGCTGCAAAACCATGAGCCAAACAAATCTCTTCTCTTTATAAATGGCCCAGCCTCAGGTACTCCTTTATAGCAATGCAAAATGGCCCAGCATCCCGCCCTGGACGTCCACACTCAGCCATCTGCAGGTTCTCCCCACGCCTTCCCTAAGCCCTGCCACATCCCAACCTCCCCCTGCCAGCCCTTGAGCCCAAGCACGGGGCCTTGGCTGTTCCCAGGCATTCCTGGTGGCTCCAACTCCTTCGTCTGCTGCTACCAACACCTGCAACTTCTGTTTCCCATCTTGCCACTGCCCCAAAGCTCAGGTCTGGGAGCTTGACATGCTTTTCAAGATGTATTCATTTTTAATTACCAATAAATGAAGACAGTCTCAAAAAATTGGAATTCCAGATAAAGCAACATTTTCTTCCCACCCATCTACTCTTAATTCTTCACTTAGAAGCTGCCCCTAGCAGGCCAAGGCATCTCCTTTAAAAAAATAAAAAAGGCGTTTATGTGTGTACCCACATACATGTATGCACATATATACAGGCGTACATCTATACGAATCCAACACCCACACCCACACATGCTGTGTTCAGACTGCTATATGCATATGCTTTCTTCCCCCACAAACGGTTTCCTTACGGTCCCTTCTAGCTTTGATTATCTGTCCATCTGCAATTCTGTCAGCGGCTGAAAGAAAACAGTTGAAAGAGGATGAAAACCTAAGCATCATAAATAACAATGAAAGACGGTGAAAAGGAGGAATACTTTAAGAAACTGATACAATTTCAAGAGGAGATCTTTCTGGACTCAGTTTCTAAAAGAACAACTCATTTCCCAGGGTGAATGGGGCCAGGGGCAGGGGTGGGTGGCAGCACCACACCTCCACCTGAATGCTGTACTGAGCTGCAGCCTGGGCCTTGAGGTGCCGCTGCTGGGCTCCCAAAGGGACCCTCTGCCTGCAGGGACCCTCCCCCTCCTCTCCCCACTCTTCCCTCTTGCAGTTTCCTCCCACTCCCGTGGAGGGCTCTGTGTGGCTCCGACAGGAGAACAATGCAGAAGGAAGCAGAGGGTGATGGTTCCTGCCAGAGCTTCAAGACCTCCCCACAGAAGCCAGCTCACAGCTCCCACGCTCCTGTGGGCACCCATCCCATCGATCGTCAGGTTCTCTGTGCTACTGTCCGCCCTGCTCAGAAAGCCAGTCCTAACTCGGCACGGGCCTCACCGTGAAGACAACCTCATCCCTTCTTCTGAAGCCTGCTTGCCCCGGACTAGGAGACCTTGAAGGCAGGAATCCTGTCTTTTCATCCACCAGTTACAGCACATTCAATCTATACAACATCACAAGTTCCCCCCACAAGGCAAACTGCAGACACGTCCTCCCTCTCTTCCATAAATGCCACTGGTGTGACCTGAGCCCTCACACAGCTTCCCCGTCAGGGCAGGCCTGATTTCCTCCCTCTGGACAGCGCTTGGAGCCCTCGTCTCTAGACAAGGTTTATACAGACAGAGGGCGGAAGAAAGGTGCCTCCTGAGACTGAAGTGCACAAACGTAAAGGGAACTGCGACAGTCCCACAGCCTGGAGGGGTGAGTGTAGAGAATGGTCAGGACACACGCCCCACAATGCACACACAACCCACAGGCAGAAGCACCTTCATTTGTTTTACATAGAAAGACAAGGCACAAAATCTCCGAGGGACAGCGCTGCTCCACGCACACAGAGAATACAGCACACCAAGCCCTCCGCGGGCAGGGCGGTACCGGAGGAAGAAGTGAGGCTGGCAGAGACCTGGTTTCTTGTCCTGTGGCCACCACTGCTTGACGGAAGAGTGTGAAGTCAGAAACACTGAAATTCCCCTTTTGCTGCCGCCTGGCCTTGCAGATAGAAAGCCCTGCTCTAACACGCAGTATTGCAGGTCTTTCCGAGTACAAATTCAGGCTGGAGAGAAAGACGAACTGCCCCAGGCCTCTGATGGTCAAGGGCAAATTTGTTTTCCACATCACTATCTTCCCCAGTACAAACACGCTAAGTCAACAGAAAGAATCGGAAAGAACAGACACAGGAAAGGAGAAGGTAAACGCCATCAACTTTACAGTTCGTGGCATATTTCATATTATCATCGACGGCACCCAAGTGAAAATATCCTCAGATCATGAGCCTTCTCATGAGCCTACGGAACTCTCTTAAACACCCACATTTCCTTCTTCCTTTTCTCCAGAAAATCCCTCCCAGCTTCCATTCCCTGCTGCCCAGTGCCCCAAACAGAAAAAGTTAGGATTTGCCAGAAACACGTGTAGTCAAACCCCCAAATACCAAACCACAGAGAGTGGGAGCCTTACGGGGCTGACCAAAGCAGTCTGGTCCCGTGGCCCCAGGTGAGAGCCTAAGCTTGGCTCTGTGCCTGCGGGTTCCAGAGAAGGTTGGAGGCCAGTGTGTCATCGGATTGTCATACAAGCCGTACTGTGAGTATTGGGACGTTTATACTTAACCCAAGGACCGGGCCGGACCGGAAGGATTAGGCTCTCATAGATTAGCATGGGAAGAAAGTGACAGGTGGAAACTGGTGTTCTGGAGACAGATTTGTTTGGGGGGAGTGGGGGTGGGGAAAAACAGACGCAGGCACTCAGCACCAAGCCATTCACAGCCACCTGGCAGCTTTGGTGCCACCACAGCCGTGTGGCTGCAGAAGACGCCCTAGCAGCCCAGCACCCACCTGAAACAATAGCATCAATGTCTTACTTTTTCTGGAGCGGGAGAAAAACCTGATGCCCCCGGGCGAGGTAGCAGGGTTGGAGTTGGGGGAAGACTCTTTGGAGGAGGAGCGGAAGATCCCGCTGAAGCTCATACGTCGCGGGGAACGTGGCGGGGACTCCTGGTAGGAGAACGGGAACACAGTTTTGGGAGAGCCAGGGCTGGTCTTGGGCCTCACAGGTGCAGACACGGGGCTGGAGGCTCGGGGCTGAGGGCCTCTGGAGAAGAACCCTTTGGAGGGGCTTCCCGGGCCGAAGGGGCTGTCCACCTGCAGAAAGACAGACGAATAGATGCAGTCACTTCGCACTCTGGACACACTGCCTCCTGCCTTGTATGGGACTCTCGTCATTGTCCCCTCTCACCACGCGGTCCCCCCACAGCTCAAAGCTCTTCCACAGAGGTGGCCACTGAATAATCTGCAGGTAGCACCTACACCCAAGGACGGCCCCTCACAAGCTGGCAGCACCAGGTCCTGCAGGTCCACTGACCAGCCTGTCCCACTCCTTAGAAGGGGCTTCCAGGAGGCGGAGGGGAAGAAGGGAAGCAGAGCTCAAAATGAGGATTTCCCTCCTCTAACTACTTACAGGGCTGCCTGCCTTCGCCCCTCAAGGCCTCACGTCCATCCAAGGTCCAACCACACAGGACGGCAGTTCTCTTCCCTGCCTATGAGAGCCCCGTGTTCCAGAACAGAGAGGACATGGAACTCCATCCTGAGACCCCAGTCCTAGGAGATGATGAATTTTTCACCTCCAAGTTGCTTCAGCATTTGAATAACTGAGGTTGCTGACAGAAGTTAGGAGAAAAGTTAACAAAGCCGGCCGGAGGCGGTGGGTCACACCTGCAATCCCAGCACTTTGGGAGGCTGAGGTGGGAGGATCACTTGAGGTCAGGAATTGGAGACCACCCTGGTCAACATGGTGAAACCCCATCTCTACTAAAAATACAAAAAAAATTAGCCAGGCGTGGTGGCAGGCATCTGTCAACCCAGATACTCGGGAGGCTGAGGCAGGAGAATTGCTTGAAGGTGGGAGGCAGAGGTTGCAGTGAGCTGAGATCGCACCATTGCACTCCAGCCTGGTGACAGAGCGAGACTCCATTAAAAAAAAAAGAAAGTTAACAAAGCCAAAAACCTCTGAGGCTCACTTTACAATGATTTTAAATTCTAGTTATGATTTAAAAAATTATCGGACACCATAACTTTAAGCTAAGGCGCACAGCTCATTGTAGACTTTGAGAACTATCCCATGTGCAGGCAGTCATGTTCCTGCTGGGTGGGTGGAGGAGCTTGCGCCACCTCTGGGTGCCTGGGTCTGGCCCAGCTCTGCCACCTGCTGAGTCGTCCTGGGCATGTTACCTGGTCTCACGGAGCCTCAGCTTCCTCATCTGTAAAATGGGGATGGCCGTGCCCTCACCTCAGGGCTGCTTAAAGGTCGGATGAAGCCACATGGGGTTGGGAAGCACACGGTGCACGCTAAACAGCTCTTGCCCTACCACTTGGCAAACTTGCAACATGGGCGGAAAGGACCTCAGAGATGACCCAGTTTGGAAGCAAGAACAGCGAGTAACTCGTCCGCAGGGCTCACGGGGGGTGAGGACCAGGGAAGACGCGGGAAATGCGGTGCTGAGAGGGCGCACAGGACACCCCACAGGCAGCCTCGGTGCCACTCGGGGTGTCTGTCCCACTTCAGGGTGCGCTGCCCGGACCAAGGCCTGGGTACGTTCTTCCACCACTAGAGGGCGGCCCAAGCCCTGAGCCCGCGGCCGGGAGGACGGGATGCCCTGGGAGTGCCGTGGACCACGGCCTCTGCAGCCAAAAAGCCGGCGCCGCCACGTGGAGGTGCAGGGTCTGGCCTGGCACGGACACTTTCGTGAGTGGGCCTGACAGGAAGAAGAGTGTGGTGCTATAGGACCCTGTAACTCAAGCTCTCCTCGCTATAAAGAAGTTTGAGTTTTTCTTTTTCGTGTAGTTTGTTGTTTTTTTTGAGACACGGTCTCCCTCTGTCACTCAGGCTGCAGCGCAGTGAGGCAATGTCAGCTCACTGCAACCTTCGCCTCCCAGGCTCAAGCAATCCTCCTGCCTCAGCCTCCTGAGTAGCGGGGATTACAGGGGTCATCACCATTTTTTTTTTTGACCATTTAATATGAAAAGCATTTAGATTCTCTGTTTATAGAATATCCCATTTAGCCACTACTCCACCTACCTATGGGAATCAGAACAAATCCTGAGAATAAATTTACAAACGACAGATTCTTCAGGCGGGGGGAAGTGGCTCACGCCTGTAATCCCAGCACTTTGGGAGGCCAAGGCCGGTGGATCACCTGAGCTCAGAAGTGCAAGACTAGTCTGGGCAACATGGCAAAACCCTGTCTCTACAAAAAACACAAAAATCAGCCAGGGTGGTGGCCTATGGTCCTGGCTACTCAGGAGGCTGAGGTAGGAGGATCACTTGAGCCCAGGAGGTGGAGGTGGAAGTTGCAGTGAACAAGATGGCAGCCAGCCTGGGTAACAGGTGGCCCTATCACAAGGTGACATGACAAGCTGGTCCTGGGTGGAGGTCTGAGTTTGGTCACAGCTCAGTTTCCCACAACGTGGACAGCGATGTGGTTCTCTAAGCTTCGTTCCTAGGGCTGTGACAATGATGACAGCAGCCTGGAGGGTGTGAACCAGAAGAGGAGCCGAGGTCACGTGGGAGGACGGGAGGGAGGGATGGGATTTCGGAGCTGCTGGAAAGGTGGGCTCAGGCCTGTGCATGGATCTGCTCTGTGCACCGCACCGCGAGCTCACCGGGGAGCTGGGCAGAGGGCCGAGCCAAGGCGGACGTCCAGTCCTATGGGGGAAGAGATGCACAGGGGAGCGGGCACCACAGGAGAGCTTGCAGAGTGCCTGCAAGGCTGAAGTGCCATCAGCACCATGCAGGTGGGGAAAGGGCCCAGAGCTGAAACCTGCCCCTCACAGAGGCCCTGACCCGGAGAAGGCCCTGACAGCCAGCTGGGCTTCAGAGAGGCGATGGACAGGGCCGGGGAGGCGTCCAGTGCCTGGAGACAGAGGAGAAGGGGTGGGAGGCACAGAGAGAGAGGGCTATTTATTTGGACCACCACAAGGGTGAGGGTCACAGGGGAAGTTGAACCATGAGCCCCTGGAGAACCAGTCACAACGGGCCCTGAATGTCAGTTTGAACCATATTTAATAGGCAAGGGGCACCCCAGGATTCTCCTGAGTAGGGTTCCACTCTGTATTCTGAACTCCAGGCCAGTAGAGTCGGGTGCCCAGTGCTCAGGCCTGAGGAGGGAGCCCAGGGCAGCAGCCCTGCCACTCCTGTCCCTGGAAAATGGCCAAGCATGGTGGCTACAGGGCCCTGCTGCTCGAACCCTCTCACCAGGAGCCTTGGGGGCCAGGTCATACTCCCAGATGGTGGGAAAGCCAGGCGGAGGGACAGGCCTGCTGGGGAGGCACCGGCTGAAGCCCCCAGGGACGGGGCCTCAGCTCTCGCTCTCAGGCAAGCTGCGGCCAAATGATATGTTGGTGAATGTGGCCGGATGATTCCCGGGTATGGACGAGACTCCCAAGAGGGCGCCTGGCTCCGCAGAGCTAATGGAGAGCAGGCACTCGGGCGTCTGCTGAGCAGAGCTCTGCCTATGGGGCCGTTTGTCATGCAGCTGCCGGAGAGGAAGCTGGGGCCAGGCTGCAGCCTGTGCGTCTCTTCTGCAGTCCCAGATCCTACCTGCAAGGTTTTCACTGGAAAGCAGGGATTTGCGGAGTCAAACAGGAGGAAGATGACCCAATGCCCACGGGGCCAGTCCCGCAGCCTTGCACGGGGGCTGGGGCTTGGTGGCCCCTTCCTGCCACTGCACTCTCTGCTGGCCCGGAAGCTCAAGGCCATTCTCCGACAGTCTTTGCTGGCTGGGCCAGAAGAGCTGCTAATAAGGTTGCTTGTTCAGGGCAGGGCGGGGAAGGCACGGGCACCAGTGAAGCCCCACAGGCCTAAAGCAATTTGATTCAGTTGTGTGTAATTCAGTGCTTAGAGAGGAGATTTGCTTTTTCCAGCATGGGAACTCCTGCCCTCATCCCAGCCTGGCCAGCACCTGGAACCCGTGTCCAGACCCTGCATGTGGCCCCCAGATCGCTAACTCTCCCTGCTGTCCCAGAGGAGTCTGTGGGTGGCAGGATGCCAGGGAGCACGTCCCCCGCCAGGCCTCTGCCCACCCTCACTTCCTGGCTGCAGGAGAAACTCGCAAGCAGCCTGGACCTCTGCGCCCCACCATGGCCACCTTGACCCTCACCTGACGCTCAGATCCCTCTCCACAGCCCCCTGCCCCACCCCGCACTCGTTCTTGGCCACCTGACCCTGCACAGTCAACAACCTCCTTGAGACATTAGTTTCCTAATGGGAGGGAAATTCACCAGGGGGAAGGGAGAGCGAGGAGCTAAAGAGAGGAGAAGAAAAGTGGAAGGAGACAAAAAGGAGTGTGGAGAGGGGGCAACATGAGGTGGAAAGAGAGAGCCCAAAGCTGGGGGTGGGCGCTGGTGGACAGCAGAGCAAAGTCCCGCCAGTCGAGCTCAGCCCGAAGACCGCAGATGGTCTCCAGTGCCCGACACCTTCAACCGGGCTTAGCTATCGCTCATCTTCCTCCATTGCCTCTGCCCGTGTTAGCGGGGTCTAGTGGGCCACAGTCAGTACCATAAGAGAAAGAAAAGGAGCGATGCCCAGGGGGCTCCCAGGTTGGACAACCCGGCCGGCATGCCAGGCTTGGCCATGCAAGGTGAGCTGTCCCGGGATGCGCTTGGCTATGGCCAGGTGTGCACACAGGTGGACACACAGGTGGAGGTGGCCTCAGGCCTTGCCTGCCTCCGTGGCACCTCAAGCGAGCTGTGAGAAACTCCTGGAAAGGAGGCCTTACCTTTCGAGAGGAATGCTTTTCGGAAGTCTCCAGGTCCCCATCCAGGAGCGGCATGGCGAAGGAGCTCAGGTCCTGGTGTGGACAGAGAGCATGCGATCAGTGACAGTGGCCCAGGGGCTGCACAAAGCTCTAAGTGGGTGTCACCTCCCCCTTCCCGAGACCTCATCCTCCAAATCCACCATGAAGAAGGGACGCAGATGTGTTAGCCACACCCACCCCCCAAAGCCCCTGACCACCCTGCACATGTGCTTCCAAAACGTGCAGTGAAACTTCCAGTAGCAGCCATGACCTCCTATCCCCTCAGGGAAGGAGGAAGGAAGAAATGGCTGGGGACTGAAGGGGACAGGAAGGCAAAAAGGGTGAAGCGAGAAGAGTCCCATCTCAGGCTGCTCTAGGGAGTGGCTGATGAACAGGATTTTATCCCCTAGCACAAAACATTGTTCCAGGGGCCTGTGTCTGCCTGGGAAGATGATGGGGCAGGGATGGGGGGGGTGGCACTGGGGTGGCAGCTGATGCAAAACTATCAGCAGAGTCTAATGACATCGTGGCCAAAAGAGTCTAAGACAGATTGGGGGAAAGTAGCTCACCACGCGCTCACTGCATCTGAAACAGCCCCGCCCCTTGCATCTTGCCTGGTGAAGACCTTGCACACCGGGCAA
This sequence comes from Alouatta palliata, assembly GCA_004027835.1. Lineage (NCBI taxonomy): Eukaryota > Metazoa > Chordata > Mammalia > Primates > Atelidae > Alouatta > Alouatta palliata. The sequence goes on from PVKV010021661.1 coordinate 13,335, forward strand.
AAACCCACCCAGCCATCCTCAAATCGAGCAGAGCTGCATCCTTAACCTTTCTTTTTATTTGAAAGCTTTTAGTCGTGATGAAATTTGCCGTCTCAACCGCAAATTTGCCGTGTATCTAAGTGTGCGGCTCAGTGGCGTGAAGCACATTCGCGTTGCTGTGCAGCCGCCGCCACCGTCATCTCTAAAACCTTTCCGTCTTCCCAAACCGAAACGCTGTCCCCATCAGACACTAGCTCCCCCCACAAGGGCTTGGCAGCCACCCTTGTACTTCCTGTCTCTTTGATTTTGACCACCCTAGGTACCTCACATAAGTAGAATCAGACAGTATTTGTCCCTTTGTGACTGTCTTACCCCACGCAGCACCATGTCTTCCCGCTCCTCCATGCGGTAGTGGGTGCCGCAGCTCCCCTCTTTTGAAGGCTGAATAATATTCTGTTATATGAGTAGACCGCACTCTGCGTATGCATTCATCAGCTGAGGGGCATTTGGGTTGCTTCTACCTTTTGGCTACCGTGAAGAATGCTGCTATGAGTGTTGTGGTTTGGATTTTGTCTCCCTTCCCACCAAAAAAAACCCAGATGTTGAAGTCCTTACCACCAGGGCCTCAGAATGTGACTGTATTTAAAGACAGGGTCTTTAAAGAAGCAATTCATTTAAAATGAGGTCATTAAGGTGGGCCCTAGTCCAACATGACTGGTGTCCTTGTAGGAAGAGGTTAGGACACAGGCACCTACAAGAGGAAGACCTCACACGGAGACGCAGGGAGAAGACAGCCACCAAGCCTAAGAGAGGGGCCCCAGAAAAACCGCCCTGCCAACACTTTGATCTTAGACTTCCAGCCTCCAGAATCACATTTCTGCTGTTGAAGCCACCCCACCTAATCTGTAGTGCTTTGCTATGGCAGCCTAGCCAACCAACGTAATAGGTGTACAAATCTCTCTTCAGTACCCTGCTTTCAGTTCTTTTCTGTTTATGCCCAGAAGTGGAACTGCTGGATATCAGGTCATCCTACTGTCAATTTTTTGAGGAGCCGCTCAACTGTTTCCTGCAGCAGCCACCCCATGTGACTCTCCACCCACAGCACACGAGGGTTTCCATTTCTCCACAGCCTCACCAATGCTTGTTATCTTCTGTTTTTATGTGACAGCCATCTTCAGTGGTTGTGAGCTGGCATGTCATTGTGGTTTTGATTTGCATTTCTCAGATAATTAGTGATGTGGAGCATGTTTTCATGGGCTTATTGGCCATTTTTATGTCATCTTTGGAGAAGTGTCTATGCAGGCCATTTGTCTATCTTAACAGACAAATTAAGATGGAAATTTGTCTATTCTACTCCTTTGCCCATTTTTTAATTGATTGTGGTTGATTTGTAAGAATTCTTTTTATATTCTGGTTATTAACCCCTTATCAGATACATGACTTGCAAATATTTCCCCCCATTCTGTGGGTTGCCTTTTTACCTGCTGACTGTGTCCTCTGACATACAGAAGTCTCTGATTTATCTAATTTTCCTTTTGTTGCCTGTGCTTTTGCTGTTGTATTCAAGAAATCATTGCCAAATTCAATGTCACGACACTTTCCCCTATGTTTTCTTCTATGAGTTTTCTATTTTATGGTTTTAGCTCTTATATTTAGGTCTTTGATCTATGTTAATTTTTATATATAGTATAAACATAAGGGTCCAACTTCATTCTCTTACATGTGGATATCCAGTTTTCCCAGCACAACTTGTTGAAAACATGGTCCTTTCCCCATTGAATAGTCTTGGCATGACTATGGAAAGTCATTTGACTGCATCTCTGAGGGTTTATTTCTGGACTTTCCATTCCATTCTGTTGGTCTAGATGTCTATTTTTTATGACAGTATCACACTGTTTGGATCATTGTGGCCTTACAGTAAGTTTAAAATTGGGAAATGTGAGACCTCCAACTTTGTTCTTTTTTTTTCAAGATTGTTTTCCCTATGTAGGGTCCCTTAAGTTTCCACATGAATTTTAGGATATACTAATTATTCTATTTTTGGAAAAAATGCCATTGGGATTTTGATAAGGATTGCACTGAATCTGTAGACCACTTTGGGTGGTCTTGACCTCTTAACAATATTGCCTCCCAATCCATGAACATAGGATGTTTTTTCATTCCTTTATGTCTTCTTTCATTTCCTTGTGTAGTTTTCTGTGTACTTAACCTTTTTTTTTAACCCATTCCCTTCTCTCTGCACCTTTGCCCTGAGGGTCCAGGCCTCCACCCCGTCTCACCCAGTTCCCTCTTGGGCTACCTAATTATTGTCCAAATCATTCAGCCTTCCCGTTTGGATCTATGCTCCAAGTCTCTGCTTAAGGAGTGACCCCTGCAAGTGTGAGCCTCATCACGTCAGCTCCCCTGCTAAGGCCCCAGCCACTCTACCATCACCTTTGCAATGGCTTCCAGGCCTGGCTGACTGAGACACACCAGTGAGATCACCTAGGGAACATGGGGAGTGTGCACTGGCCTGTGGTACAGCCAGGGCATTTGGAAATCCCACCACAGCCCAGATGGAGAGCCACTTGCCTCCCACAGAGGAGTCTCAGGATCAGCCAAGGTCAGGAGCTCCCAGCTGGGCCTGCAGGCTACAACCTAGGCCCCATAGATTAGCTGGTCTCTGCAGCCTTATTTCTGATGTTCTCTGTTCCAGTCTCCTTTCAGCAACAGCCCAGGCAGGTGGTTTGTATTTTCCAAACACAGCTGTGCGTCCATGGACATCCCACCTGGAACACTGTCTTAACTCCTCAGATACTTCAGTTCATGGATACCATTCACCCCTCCTGTGAACTGTTCCCACTTCGCTTCAGCCACTCAGGGACAGCTCCAGTGTCCCGTCCACAGCCCCCCGGGGGGAGCCCGGCCCATAGCAATGCAGGAATCACCTGGTGCCGTTCACCAAACACCCCAAGCCCTTTCCTCCCTCTGAGCTTGTCTCTTGCTCTTCCTGCCCCCACCCCCAAATCCTGGTTCACAAAGTAAACTCCTATGTCTCTTGCAAAGCCCAGTTCAAACACACTCTCTGGCTGAGAGCCGCCCTTGGGCAGAATTAATTATCTCTTATTAATTTTTCTAGACTGTGTCCCACAGTACTTTAGACACACCTTTATTACTGGACTCATGACACCATATTATACTCATCTATCGGTCTCTTTCTCTAACTAGACTTTGAATCCATCACTGGCAAGAGGAAAGCTACCCACCTCTCTATTCTTGGCCTCGTACTGTACCCAGCAGGCAGCAGGTTGCGGATGTGTTTGAATTAACTCCCCGACCAAGCACCCTCTTGCGCCTGCAGCAAGCGTGGGGGCTGCAGAGTCTGTGCCTCGGGCCAGTGATCAGGCCACACATAGTTGCAGTTCAATGGGAAGTGACGAGGGACCAGGGTGGGTCTCTTATCGCCCATTTTAATGAGCGCATTCCTCCCTGCTTTCAAATTCTCATGACCCTCAAACATTCTTCACAACAGCGGTTTCCACATGCAGAAGCTTTTTCAGGAATCCTCACTTGCTCCTCACGCAACCCTAAGCAGCATCCTGCTCTAACAACTGAGGCCAAGGAGCTTTAAAGAGACTCATGTCAAGACGGTGTAAAAGAGCTGAGGGCTGGATGCGGGGCTTGCTGCTAGCTCAGGCTGCCCTCGGGCCCCAGGCAGCTGCCCAGAGTGGCGAAGGCAGGTCCCACGCAGGTGTCTGGACCGGAGTGAGTATGAAAGCCTCACATCAAGCCCAACACTGCAGCCTGCTGCGTGGCTGCTGGACTCAGGTGTGTGTGCCTGCCTGGTCATGAAGTCTAGCAGGGAAGTCCCCTGACATAGATGGCAGGCCTTGCTGGAAGGCTACCCCACCCCCAGCCCCACCTCCTGGCAAGTCCCAGTGTCCTAATCTTGGCTCCTATCTCCAGAGCTCACCAGGAAACATGACGAACCTTGGGGCCCAGTGTGGGAAAATCTCTAACTGCAGCTATGGCAACTAGACTCTTGGCTTGTAGAACACTTAGGACCTGGCCTCACAGGTGACATACCACAGGGCTCACGCACCTGGATTTGCCCCATTCATGTGATTTCTAATTTAAAACTCCTGATTCCAGTCCCTCACTTCCTCTTCCTGTCCGCCGGCCAGTCAGGCCCTCACGGGACCGGGAGGACATTTAGGGGGCAATGCTGAGGCACCAAGAGATGCTGAAGTCCCGATTTCTGCCAAGAGACAGCTTTAGCACTCTGATTTTCATCCGCTGCACAAAATGTCAGTCAGACCTTGACCATGTGCGTTGGAGCCAAAAAAATCAATTTTCAGGATTTGGACTGATAAAGTCACCTGTTGGGAAAGCGTCAGGACCAAAGAGAAAAGCCCCAAGTTTGAGAGAATTCCTGAGATGTAAGCTGGCCTTAAAAGCAACTCATTTATCCACCTCCCTGCCGTAGAAATCCAGGCAAAAGCCAAAAGTCTATCACAAAAAAAGTGAGGTATTAACAACAGAGCCATCGTTAATCTGACATCAGTATGTCCTTCTGAAACCTCCCAACTGTGGCCTCATTTGGTCCTCACAGCAACCTGTACAAGTGGGAAAGACAAGTGGTATCATCCCGTCTATAGATGAAGATACTGAAGGTCAGAGAGCTTGAGTCATTTGTCCAATGCCAGAGAATCAGACGGTAGCAAGCATGGCCTGTAACCAGGTGCACCTGCTCTCAGCTCAGAACTCTTTCTATGAAACTCCGTCACCTCCTCGGAGTGGCTCAGTTCCAGTAACAGAAAAACAACTTGGTACCAGAGGCTATAAAGAGAGATCTTTTCTGCATAAAACAAGTATCCTTGGCACAGTACGACCTCAGGGGAAGGCAAGCAGGATAGATGAGGATTTGTATAGTCCCACGATTCATTCCCCAGGCAGCTTACCATACTAACTTTCTCCTGGAGTTCTTCTTCACTAAAAGTAACTCATGCTGGTGTTGCAAGGAACGGAAAAGTCTAAAACATCCCACCACCAAATGCAATCCTTCACATTGCACTGTCCACATTTTGGAGTCATCTACTCCTCCTGCCCCTGGTCCCCTGCTTATCCCAATATTTCCCCGTAAGATAAACAGACTTTCCAATGTTTGTAATCAATTAACTTGTGCATTCTTGAAGGATGGGGGCAGTTTCACTCACAGCTCAGCCCTGACAACAGGTGCTAAGTGTGTGTCTATCAGAGGCTGCTCTGACCTTCCAGCGTTTCTGAGGTTTTGTCTTACAGAACTCCTTTGTTGATGCAGCTGGGATACCCCAGAAAGAAGACAGAGAAGAGTGCAAGCCTAGGACAAACAGAAAGGCTGCCAGCGGCAGGGGCCCACGATGGCCCCCCGCTCAGGACAAACTCAAGGTTTTAAATATCAGGGTCATGATAAACATTCCTGTTTGATTCCAACCAAGGAAGGAACACATGGGGGATGATCTGCATTCTCCACTCCTGCTGAGTGGACCCCAGCACAGAGCGCACCATCTGCAGCTGCTGGGCCATGCGTTCGCTGAGTCCAGGGCCCCTCCCTGGCATATACGAGCCCCCCTGCGTCCCTCAGGCCCTGGAGAACACAGCCTGCAGCAGGGAGGGAGCTGGGGCTGAGCCAGAGCCCAGCTCTGTGGTCTGTGATCTGGGGATCTTGGGCATGTCTGACTTCAGCTTTGCATCTGTCAAATGAGAGCACTGAACTACAGAATCTCTGAAGATGCCTTTCAGCTCACTCGTTCTCTGTTTTTACCTACTGAATCAGACAATAGGTGAGATCAGGAACGTTGTGAAGGACTGCTGTTAGATTCAGAATAAGATGCATGTTCTCATCTCCCGTCCTCATCATAGAAACCGTTCCCTCTTACTTTCAAACCATCAAAGACTCTCCACTGCTCTCAGAGCTGCAGGGCTTTTGGGCGGAGTCTCCGTGGCCAGGGCCGCACCGCAGGGGAAGGAAAGAGCTTGGACCTAGTGGCATTTCTGCCTTTCCATCTTAACGTGCATCTTGATCTGCTTTTGAGGTTCTAACCCTTAGGGTTTCTCAACTGATTGTTCAGCTCCCTCAATCTCAAGGGCCTGGGCAGTCAGATGGAGGGCCGGGCAGGTTCATCAGTCGCTCAGTGAGCCCGGGAAAGCTGCGCATGGCATCCCCAGCTACCGGCCCGAGGCCCGCGGTTCCCACCTGGACCCTGTCCTGCCCGCCTCGCCTGGCCTCAGTTACTGCCCGGGGAGTGGCCCCCAGGCTCTGAGCATGGCTGAGTGGTGACTGTGGCTTGGAGCTCGCCCCAAGTGGTGACGGCCTTGGCAGGCCCCTCTGCTGAGAGGCACAGGGAGGTGTCTCTGGACAGGCCGGCCTTGCGCAATCCCCAAAACCACCAAACGGGCAATTCTTGGTACTGATAGGCGACAGGAGGTGACCAGAGCCAGGTCAACTGGAGCCTTTGAAAAACATTCACGTTATATAACTACTCTCAGAAAAATAAGGAACAAATACCAAATCACTGGAACCAGGCAGCGGGGGAGGGCCAGTGGCCAAATCCGGGAAAGCCTGAACGCCACTGTCAGAGAAGTTCCAGAGTCACTTACTTTCCACAGAGGACGTCGGAATTTCTCACTGCAGCCTGAGGGACTTCCCAACGTAAAAAGAAAAATCCAACTGTTTTTCACTCCTGCGGCCACCCTTCCTCCCCGGCTCCCCCACCTGGTGGTCCTGGTTCCCACAGCCGGCTGGGGTCTCCCTCCCTGCCCACCGAGGCCGAGGACCCTGGCCTGGCAGCCTGAGCCCCACTGGCTTTGAGGAAGTCCCCGGCTCCACCATATTCCCAGTTCCTCGTCTGGCCTGAGGCCACCTGGGGCTTCCCTAGCTCCCTATCAGCACCAGACATGAAACTCCTTTTGCTCAAAACCAAGTAGCAGCAGAATCCCTGGCTTGGGGTGCCCAGGAGGCCCTGATCCTCCCCGCAGTTCTGCAATCACGCCTTCTGTGGAGCACGTCCTCTAGTCTCCAGGAGCCTCCACCATCCCGTCTGTAAAATGAGCCGTCATGCCTTCTTATCACAGGCTGGGGGGAAACCAGAACAAGGATGCCAGCAAAGGCCCCTATGCCAGTGGGGATGGTGAGGAATGCTGGCCGAGGGCACACTGGGGCCTGACGACAAAGGCCAGGGGAAGGGACAAGGGCATCGTCACCAGGGCAGCCAGGACCCTCATGCGGCTCCCCGCGGAAGCTAGGGCAGTTGCTCATACTCAACCAAGGCCTGAGATCGGGTTGCAGAGGCTTCTGCAAAGACACTGGCTATCCCCCTTATAGTTAGAAAGCTGTCTTTATCCCTTTCCCAAGCTGAAAGACAAGATGATTCATCATCTGTGTTCTACAGAGGAACAGCGCGGCTGCTCCCAGAGGCTCCGGCTCTCTCCCTGTGCAAAGGGCAGCCGAGCCTTTCTTTGCCCCCCACCCTATCAGGCAGCCTTTGCTTGACCAGAGCTCCAGGGAAGCTGGGAGGGACCCCACTGGCCTCCTCATGTTGCGGCCGAGGACGCTGTGCAGGGGCGAACGGTGTCTCTTCCGAGCACCTGGGGGTGGCTGTCCTGCCCATCCTGACCCCAGGGGCTTGTGCTGTGGGATTTCTGAGAGCCCCCTCCTAGTTCAGGGCCCCAGAGCAGCCTCTTAAGGGAGCTGCTCCCAGGCCAGGGTGAGTCCAGCCTGTGGTAACCACACATGCATCTTATCTTCCAGCCTGTCTGAGATCCCCCAGAAGGAGGGAGTTGGGGGCAGGGACACCTCCTTGAGGGGCAGGTTGGGTGGAGTCTACAGGATCTGGGTCAGCTCACAGTTCAGGAGGAAGGACATGCAGGTGTGGGGGTGCGCTGGCATGGTGCGCGCAGCTGTCTCCTCCAGGACCCGCAGCAGGCGGCCTCCCAGCTCCCTTCGGAGGGTGTGGCCTGGGCTGCAGGTTGCCACCTCCATCTGGAGCAGCTGTGGTCTTCACAGGTGGCACCCCAGGTCCCAGCCAGGGGACAGGGGAGGGGATGTGATGGGACAGGGAGCACTGAGCTCCAGCGACCACCTCCCGTCGTGGAGTCGGTAATGATTCATTTTATGTGTCAGGCTGGCCAGGCCATAGCACCCGCTGATTCAGTCAAACACCAACCAGGTGGTTGCCATGGGAGTATCTGCCGATGTGGTTAATATCTACAATCAGTGATTTAAGTGAAACAGATCACGCTCAGTGATGTGGGTGGGCCGCCCCCAGTCCCCAGCAGGCCTGAGGAGGAAACAGAGGGTTCCGGAAGGAGAAATTCTGCTTCGTGACTGCAGCATCGACTGCCTGGGCTTCCAGTCCATCTGCCCAGTGGATTCGGGACCTTCCAGTTCCGACCCATGCAGGAGCCAATCCCTTCTAACAAATATCTTATAAACATACTGCACGATAATATGTACATATTAACCATGTTATATACATTATATATAATTGATATATTATGTGATTATATCTCCCTAATAGACATATTTTTCTTAATATATGTATATGCATATTATTCTTAATATATACAGGCAGCTTAATATATAATCTTTTCTTAATATATGTAAATTAAGAAAAATAGAAGATGTATATGCTTAGACCTCTCCTCTTGATTCTCTTTCTCTGGACACCCCGCCTCACACAGAGCCCTGGGCCTCATCACCCAGCTGATGGGGACAGACACGGGGAGCGTCCAGGGTAAAAGCAGGCCGCTGTTTGGAAGCACTCGGCTTTCCCTGCACAGATGGATGGGGTCCCCTCAGTCACCAGGTGGGCTCTCTGGGCACACTACGGAGCCTTCACTGTCCAGGGCCCAGTGAGACACCGAAAGGCCCTAGCTGGACGAGGGGACAAACGTGTGAAGGGCCGTCATCCCGGCAGTGCTCGGAGAACAGCAGGAAACGGCCAGACGCCTACTGTGGCTGTCAGGGAAGAACGTCCACAGGACGTGAAGGGCAGCCACAGGTTTAGAAAAGCAGTGCCATCGCCTTCCAGCCTCATCTCTGAGCCTTGGTGGGAGAGCGGGACAATCCTCTAGCTTCGCATGCTGGGTCACGGTCATGCAAGTGTCTGTCACAGCATCTTGTCACTCTGTCCTGTCACTGAGGGTCTGTCTGCTGCCATACCCGCCGGGTCTCGGCCAGGACCTTATGTCATTCACCCGACTCGCCGGCTCCTCCCAGGGCTGGATTCCACGAGTCTGTCCTTCCCCTTCGCAGAGCTGACACTGGGGGAGTGGTCCTAAGCTGAAGCATGAGTGACTGAGGACGGCCCCAGGGAGGGGAAACAGCAAGACCTCAGGATACAGGAATGACGCCCTCATGCGCTACCTCCAGCCCTGTAAGGAGGGACAGCCCTTCCTTTCTAGAGCCGTCTTCAGCTCCCACGTTATGATTCTACCAAGACAGGTGTGAAAAGGCCAGGGGGTTCTGGGAACATTTTATTTACTCACAGATAAAATGCCAGACCACCAGCCAATCCCGGCACTGTGCCCTCGGTGAGCACTAATGACTCAAGGGAAAGCCCCTGAGGCCCCACACCCGCCAGGCCAGCTGCAGCCACCGGCCCAGACTTTAGAGGAAAAACCAGCCTCGAGGTAAGAAGATGAGGTGGCCCTGGCCTGGCCTCTGCCGCTAGGCCCCAATGGCCCTGGGTCAGGTCCACAGCTTCCCCACAGTCAGCTTCCTGCCACCCCCCACCACTGCCTGGTGCTCCCCGCCGGGAATACATCCAGTGGTTTTGGTTATTGCTTGAATACAAACTGCAGGAGGGACACCATGAACTCCAATAAAATTGGACACCCAGGGGACATTTTTATAAGGTCACAGAGTTGCTGGCTGGCTCTGGGACAGCCCTCCTCTACGTAGGAGGACCTTGTGCAAGAGAGGACACCACCGAACGAGGACTCAGAGACCTCATTTCTGCTCCCAAACAGCTACCCAAGTGTGGCTTTGGGGTCTGGCCCAGAGCTGAGGCCTGCAATGGTTTTCAACTCAGCGCTTTCGGAATCTCAACTGTCGCTATTTACAGAGCCATACAGCGAAAGATTATTCCCGAACGCTTTCTACGGGTGCCCAAAGATTCCTTCCACTCCGTCTTGTTTCACCCACCCGCTCTGTGCCAGGCACATTATAGATCAAAAGGTGCTGGGAGTTCAGAGGAAGGAGGAAATACCACGGGCTTGAAAAGAAAGCCAGGCTTCCCATGCCGAGCTTGGTGCATAGAGGAGCTTTCACGCGTTCACCCTCGCTTCCATCCCGGGGTGAGCCAGCCACTCCCAGGGCACTTGGGCAGAGCTCTTCAGACTGACAGTCCCAACCCAGTGGATTATGAAATCTATTTAGTGCATTGCACAACCACCAAAAACTGAATTAGAATAAAGAATGCATCTCATTGCTGCATGAAACCTGTGTCTCAATGATTCACACACACACAGAATAAAATGTACTTTTTGTTTGTTTCTTTGTTTTTTCCTCAAGACAGAGTCTTGCTCTGTTGCCCAGGCTGGAGTGCTGTGGTGCGATCTCGGCTCACTGCAACTTCCACCTCCCAGGTTCAAGAGATTCTCCTGCCTCAGCCTCCCGAGTAGCTGGGACTACAGGTGCACATCACTGTGCCCCGTTAATTTTTCTATTTTTAGTAGAGATGGAGTTTTCCCATGTTGGCCAGACTGATCTCAAACTCCTGGGCTCAAGGGACCTGCCTGCCTTGGCCTCCTGAAGTGCTGGGATTACAGGCATGAGCCACTGTACCTGGCCTGAATAAAATGTACTTCCTATTGCGTGGTGGGTGAAAAAGTCTGAACAACTCTGCATTAGATGAGCTTTGAAATTGTTCAGGTAGATTTCAGGAAACAGAGAGGAGCTGACCTTCTGTCCCCAAGGTGTCACCAGAAGTGCAGAGCAATGAATACTATCTGTCCTCTCCGGGCTGAAGCCCTCTGACCCCGCTGCATACTTTTAAGAACACAGAACATCATCTCTTTCCTACCTCAAGGATACGGTAATTCCCTCCCTCCTCACCGCTCAACCCCCATTTGCTCCTCCCCTGGCCCTTAGACCTGCAGGGCAGCTTTGCCACGTCCCCAGGCCACCTCCAGACCCGGAACAGCAGTTACACCCTTGGGGACAACTCCCTCCACAACCCCACCCCCTGCCGAGTGGTTCCCGTCAGCTTCTGTTCCCAACCAGCCTGGGCCTACTGCAGACGCCCTCGTCTCCAGTGCCTAAACCCAGAGACCTGGGCAGTCACAGGGTGTTAGGATGGGAATGGTCTCAGACACTCTCCAAGGCCCTTATGTCTCAGGTGGGGTAACAGATGTCCAGAGATTCACACAAGTTGCTCAAAGCCACAAGGTAGAGCCGCAACCCAGCCAGAACCAAATCCTGGTCTGCAACTTCTAAGCAAGGTCTCTTTCGATCACATCATGCTCTTCTAGCTGCTTCTGACTTTCCAGCTTGTGTCTCCACTACATTAACCAATAACGGCAGCTCTTACAGGACTGTGACGGGCTGGCCATCCCTTGCACAGGCCTGGCTATGCTGGGCACACAGTAAATGTCAGCGTTCCACAAGCCACGCCCTGGCCTGAGCTCTGTGGACATCTTCCCATCTCGTCTCCAGCAACAGGACGAAGCCTGTGCTCCAAATCCCTTTCCGGGGCATTCAGTGTGCACAAATCTGTTGCTTCCCCACAGCCCTTCAGCCTGCGATCCCGGCATGCAGGTGGAAGCTCCTGCAGGAACTTCCCAGGAGCCACAGAACCTGTCCCGTCCTCCAGACTGACGGGCGCGGACGCTCTGCACCACGGGGCTCCCGGTGCCACTGGCAGCATCTAGCCAACAGCAGATGCGTGGACACCAGCCAGGCCGGGAGAAGGTGTCTGCCACTCCCCCTTCCAGGCCAGACCGCCAGGGCCACGCTGGTCACACTGCAGGCAGGTAGGATGAGAAGGCGCCTGGAAGGTCGGCCGCTCCACAGAACCTCACACTGGCTAGAATCCCTCAGGAAAAGGCTCACGACACTCAAAACAGCCAGGTTGCTAGCTCTTTTAAAAATTTACTTTTTGGTCTTTTTATAAGTTTAACTCTTATTTAGAAAGCTACACTGAGCCTCTGCCCTCTCTATGAGGCAGGCCTGGATGTAGATTTCTGCCTAAACAGCTGTGTCATTTGAAAGTCGCCTCCCATCTCTGGTGGTCAGTTTCCTCATCTGAGAAAAGAGGTGTCTAAACTCGACCCCTCCAGCTCCTCCAAGCCCTTCCCAACACAAATTCTGTTCCAGCCCATCCCTCCTCCCAGCACCACAACTACCCTCCTCCTTCACACACCCAGGTGGGCCCCAGGGCTGCGCTGGTCACTGCCACCCACCTGTGTTCAGGCCCCAAGGCATGAGCGGTTCCAGGACAGCCGTAGGAAAATGCTGAAGGAAGTGATGGCAGTCAGGCTCAGGCGGGGGAGGGAGTGATGGGCGGGAGGCACACAGGGGATTTCTGGGGTGCTGGAACCGCTCTGCATGACAGTGTCATAGTGGACACACAACATCACACATATGACATCACACATTTGTCAAAACCACAGAATGTACAACACCAAGAGTGAGCCCTAATGTCGGCTGTGGACTTCTGTTAACAGTCAGGTATCTATAGAGGTGCAATGGTAACAGACGTGCCACACTCACGCAAGGCGATAACAACAGGGGAACCGGGATGGGCTGCAGGGCTGGGGAGGGGCAGATGGGCACCCTCTGTACTGTCTGCTCTGTTGTTCTGTAAACATAAAACTGCTCAAAAGTCAAATCTACTATATATTTTCAAAAAGCAATAGCAGCAAATGGCCAGAGATGGCCCAATTCCATCTGCCAACCAACTGCCCATCACGCCAGACCTGGACCACCCACCCCACTCCTCGGAGATGCTGGAGGTCATCGGTTCACCAGGGAACAGGAGTGGGAGAGGTCAATTCTTCCTGTGTCCATGGCTCCAGTTCCTTCCAGAACACAGAGGAGCAGGTGCACGCCATGCTCCCAGGCCCAGGGTCAGGAGGTTGATGGGATCCGGTCTGAGGCTCAGCGCTCAGACCACGAAGACAAATGAGACCAGAGACACTCGGAGACTAAACATCTTGCTGGGGCTTGACAGCAAGGAAGTAGGGGGAAGTGTCTGGGAACCCAGGTCCTCATCTCTCAGGCCCAGGCCCTCAGCCCCCAGGCTGGGGCAATGAGGACCAAGTGCAGAGGGTTCCAGACGGAGCCCAGGGACCAGCTGCAGGCACTGGGCGGCCTGAGAATGTCTGGGGCTGGGGGACCCCTCACAGGGCTCACTGGGCAGCTGGTTCATCGGGGAGACCATGTGGTGCAGAAAAGCTTGAGTTTCTTGGTTGGGGACTAAAGGCTGCAAATCATGGCACCAATGAACCTAAACAAGGGAATCTGCTAGGTTTTCTTATTTTTAGTGTTTTGCTGCTAACAAACTCATTCTGTTCTAGAGGGGCTTGTTATGTAAGAAGGAGAGGGGAAGAAAACCGCTGAGATATGAGGCCAAAGTCACCAGAGGAGGAGAGACTTCCAGACCAGCCGCTGTTCTGGTGGGGAGTCAGGTACAAAAACACAGGGGGCTGTTTGCGGCTTTGTTTTTTCAAAACAGAAAAAGCAGCAAGCCTGCATCTCACACCCTAGGAATGGGGTGAAAAGTCGTCGTCTCTGAGGACAGAGTTTAGACCCCTCCCTGGGCAGGGCCTGGTCACTGAGGTGTCCCCGACTCATGTCCTCGTGTGCAGGACGGAGTCCCCATGCAGCCCGGCTGCTCTGCTGGGCTGGTGGCTGCTGAGAGCCGGGAAGAAGCCCCACCCTGAGTGTGGCCTCAGCGTGTGTCATCTATACCCTCTCAGAAGGCTTTGGTATCTTTTTTTCTCATGGAGAAAGCACAGAAGATTCTGGGTTAGGTCCTATGGGACATTCCTAGAGCCAGAGGACCATCCCCTTTGGGTAGTTTGTCCCTGGCATTGCCGGTGCTTCTGGTTTCCCTCTTGGTTCTCGCCGGTGGATCCTGGAAGCCCCCTGGATCACAAACCTCTGCCCTTTGCACTTATGAGGCCCAGGGACCCCCCCTCCCACCCCCTTCTTGTGCAACATGAGGCTGCCACGTCCCAGGCCTTCGTGCCCAAACTGAGTGGACTCTGACCTTCCAGGATGGCCGAGGGTGCCAATGTTTCCCAAAGATTTGTTTTCAGACGAATCTGAGAGACAGCCTTTGAAGAGGTCCATGAAGAAGACAGGGGAACTCCACAGGTGGAGGGAAAACCGAAGCTGCCTGGGGAGTAGTCCCCGTGGCCCACCTGGCCCCCACTTAGTCTTCACTGCCCTACTTTCATGGCTTAAAGGGTAGAACCAAAATACCACAGCAGGCGAGTTCTCCCTAGGCTATCTGCAAGCCAGCTTAGAAAAAAGAATGAACATTGAACAGGGACCTGCTGGCTGAAACCTTCTGTGGCTGCTTCCTGCCTGCAGAGGAAGGTGCTAAATTCCTCGCCCGGCATTCAGTGCACCCCAGGACACGGCCCAGCCTCACCTTCTCTTTTCTCCCACACCGCTCTTCTGCACCGGCCCCCGACCTGCACACTGTCCCGGGACACCTTCTACTCCTCTTTCATCCCCTGATGCCAGTATCCCTCAAACGAGGGGCTCAGGACTCCCACAAGGTTAAGGTTATCATAGACAAGTGATCTTTTTTTTTTGAGACAGGGTCTTCCTCTGTTGCTCAGGCTGGAATGCAATGGCACAATCTCAGCTCACTGCAACCTTCACCTCCTGGGTTCAACTGATTCTCCTGCCTCAGCCTCCAGAGTAGCTGGAATTACAGAGGTGCACCAGCATGCCTGGCTAATTTTTGTATTTTTAGTAGAGATGGGGTTTCACCATGTTGGTCAGGCTGGTCTCGAACTCCTGACCTCAAGGGATCCGCCTGTCTTGGCCTCCCAAAGTGCCAGGATTACGGATGTGGGCCACCATGCCTGGCTAAGATAAGCGATTTTAAAGGTGGCCAGGCACAGTTGGGGAGCCGGAGTTCCTTGACACTGATGATATGTGATGAAAAACTTTAGGAATTTAAGGCGGTATTTATCATATTGGAGTTCAAGCACAGCCATCCATAAGTTTTCTCCCTGCAAATGGGGCCTCCTTTGTTACAAAATTTGAGCAGCAGTGGCTCGCACCATTTCCTTCTACCTTGAGTGCTCTGACCCTTTTTCTCTCACCCATTTATATTCTACTTGTTCTTCAAAAACTAGCTGATTCCCACAGATTTACACCCACATTTCTGAGCAGTCCAGTTGAAAGTAATCTCTTACTCCACTGCATTTTAATGTCTAAGAATTTAAAATCACTCACGTGTTACCCATTTGCAATTTATATATAAATTGTATCTCTATATAGATCCTGAGGACTCTGAGGGCAACGGCTATGTTATCCAACTTTTGTTTTTTGATAAGAAGTAAATTCATAGGATTCAAAAGTCAAAACGTAACAATTTAGAATGGAAGAGTCACACCCCCACCCTTGGCCCAGCCATGCCAGGTCCCCAGAGGAACCACTTTCAGTTGTGTAAACAGCTAGGGTTGCTTTATGCAAATGCAAATACAAAGGATATTCCCTGTCTCTTATCTATTTTGCTCCATGCCTTGCTGCCTCACATATCTGGGAGATCTTTCAATATCAGCACATAGGGATTTGGGGGTATCCATGTCATATTCTTTTGTCCGGAATGCTCTGGTTTAACCAGTTCCCTGTAGATGATGCAGGATGTTTTCAATCTTTGGCCGTTACAGAGAATTAATACTGCAATAAAAACATGGTCCATACTTCCTGTTTCTAGGATACGTATTTCTAGGCTGCCGTTTGCAGGTCAGTGCATTTATTATTGCTGCCACGTGAAGATAGAAAAAAGACAGGGAAAAGAGCCCCTTATAAAACCATCATATCTTGTGAGAACTCACTCACTATCACGAGAACAGCAGTGAAGAAACCACCCCCATGATTCAATTACCTCTGGCTGGTCTCTCCCTTGACATATGAGGATTGCAATCCAAGACGAGATTTGGGTGGGGACACAGATATCATCACGTGCCCTCCTCAGTGTTGGACAGTTTGCTCTCCTGTGATACAGGAGAGAGTCTATTTCCCTCACTGCCTCACCAACAGATTATTTTGTCCAACTTCTGGACTTTTGCTGGATTGGTGAGAAGTGGCATTTGTGTAACTCAAATTGACATTTGTTTTCTTTAGTCTGGGGTGTTCTAACACAGCACAGAGTAGGCACTTGTAGCATTGTGTGGAACCCTGTTTCTCAAACTGCAAGTAGGACACTGGCCATAAAATCCATGAAGGACAAACAGGTTTTGTTGCAGCTGCTGTTCATAGAACAAAACCAGAGCTCCAGGAGTTTTCTGGCTGTGTGTATCCAACCAGGTCATGCTGTGAAGTTCCTCCCCATGGCTCATTGTCAAAGTTTGAAAGTGGCTGGGGAAGCGGCTCATGGGGTAAGTGGCCCTCAGGACAGCCACTAGGAATGCAGTCCTCCCTGCATGCATGTGCTGACTCCTGCTCTGAGGGTGAGTCTGCTCTTCCCTACTTGAGTTTGGGTGGCTGTGCTCAACAGAAATGCAGCTGAAACCACACCACCTGACTTCCGGGTTAGGTGAGAAGGAAACTTGCAGGTCCTCCTAGATCTCTTGTAATATCTGGCCAGGGTGAAACCAGCTGCCACATTAAGAATCTGTGCCAAGACCGCCATGTTACAAGGAAGCTCAACCAGCCACGTGGAGAGGCTGCATGGTTGGAGAAAGAGCTGCACAACCAACCCAGGGGCCCGATGTGAGGGTGAAGGAGCCTCCAGGATGCACCGGGCTCAGCCACCATCTAATTCTTCAAATAAGGGGAACCCCCAGTGAGAACTCGGCTGAGCCAGATGACCCCTAAATCCATGAAAGATGATTGCAAATCATATTTTTAAGTTTTAGAGTAGTTTGTTATGTAGCAATAGGTGATCTTGAGACTATGTAACCCTGGGAAAGTTACTTCATTTCTCTGTTTTTTAATCTAAAACATGGGAATCATGGAAGTTCCTATGGGAAAATGAGTTAACATTTACAAGTATAGAAACACATAATGCATATGAGTTAACAAAGACAAGACGCATGGTACTCATTTGGAAACATGAGTTATCACTTTCAGATACTTAACTGAGCTTAGGGACAATATGCTATGATTCCTGAACCTGGGACATCGTAGATTCTTCCTTCTCAGAGCTTTAATGAGAGGAAACAGGCAGATTCAACCTTACCTTCAGGTTCGCCAAGATCCTTCCCCAATGTACATGTGAAAGGGATTCAGGGAGGCAGAAAGAAGGGACACATCAAATCCTTGGTGACAAAGTTTGGGATAGGCCGGGCACAGTGGCTCATGCCTGTAGTCCCAGCACTTTGGGAGGCCGAGGCAGGCTGATCACTTGAGGTCAGGAGTTCTAGACCAGCCTGGCCAACCCCATCTCTACTCAAAATTGAAAAACTAGCCGGGCATGGTGGTGCATGCCTGTAGTCCCAGCTACTCGGGAGGCTGAAGCGGGAGAATCGCTTGAACCCAGGAGGTGGAGGTTGCAGTGAGCCAATATTGCACCACTGCACTCCAGCCTGACAATAGAGTGGGACTCTGTCTTAACAACTACGACAACAAAAAACAGCTCGGGACAGAGAAAAATCCCTATAAACTGAGAAAGCCTTTTGGGCTGCTCTTGAGAGAGCCCCTAAATTGCTCAAGGGCTAACTTCCTCATTTATTATTGAAAGAAGAAAAAGGCAGAGGGCAGTGATGACGGCTGGTGATTTCTGGTCTAGGGTGAGAGATAACAAAATGTAAAGAATGGAGGCTCTTACAGCGCTCGCAGGCACTCGAGGAGTGAAAAGGAAATTGCACGTTTCACCCGTGACTGCATAGGCAAATGAGAACAGCACGTCTCTGCTTTCAGCTGGAATTTTATCAACTTTGGTCGCACTGATTATCTCATGCTGATCAGGGAAGCGGTACCAGGGTGACTAAATGAAGAAATTACTAATTAACAGATGCTTGGGTGGACAATCTTTCAAAACTTAGGATCAATGGGAGGAAACGGGAGTCTTGGGAGGATTTTTAAAATATCCCAGAGCTGGCTGGGTATGGTGGCTCACACTGGTAATCCCAGCACTTTGAGGCTGAGGTGGGCAGACTGCCTGAGCTCAGGAGTTCGAGACCAGCCTGAGCAACATGGTGAAATCCCATCTCTACTAAAAATGTAAAAAGTTAGCCAGGTATGGTGGTGTGTGCCTGTAGTCCCAGCTACTCAGGAGGCTGAGGCACGAGAATCACTTGAACCAGGGAGGTGGAGGTTGAAGTGAGCCGAGATTGTACCACTTCACTCCAGCCTGGGCAACAGAGTAAGACTCTGTCTCAAAAAAAAAAAAAAAAAAAAAAAAAGGCCAGGGCTCCTAATATACTCATTTAAACATCACTTGTGTCCACATTGGGTTGGGAATTGTGCTGGACATGAGAGGTATGCAAAGGTAAGACATGGACCCACCCTCAGGTCTTAAAGCGGAGGTGGGGAAGGGACAGAGGGACCTTCGGGAGCGGTGGAAATGTTCTAGATAACACAGTGGTGGTGGTCACATGACAGTGCACATTTACAACAACCCACCTAATTATATACTGTCAATCAACGAGTTTTATTACATGTAAATTATACCTCCCTAAAGCTGACCAAAAAGTGACCAGTCAACCACCACCAGACCCATGGGGTGGCGGAAGAAAAACAAGCACCCTGCAGAACATGGGGAAAATGCCTACATCAGGAATCCCGGAATATGCCATGTGTTCTTCTGTGCTGTGGGAGTGGAAATTTCAGGAAGCAGCTGTGTTGTGGGTGATAGTCATACTTTATTCTCTAAAATTCTCCAGTTTCAAATGGCCTGTTGATGCCAAAGCACCATGGCACATATACCTATCAGAGAGGGCACGGGGCGCCTTCTTCCCGACCCAGGATCTGAAACGGCCAGCGCTGCACCTTCCGAACCCAGCTTAGATGCATGGTTGCCATGGAGGCAGGAAGAATGATTTGTTAGCCACCAAAAGCCCAGGTCCTCCAACAGGGAAGTCCCAGCAGGATGTGGTGTCCCAAACCTACACAAGTGTTTTCACTGCCTGTTCCTGCGCTCCCTGCCCCCCGACTTGGGTCAAGACAGCATTTCAAAGGAAGCCAGGAGAGAGGACTCATCCATCTGAACCCTTCTCTGAATTGGTGGGTGACTGGACTAGCTACGTTCAGAAGACCCAATAGACTAGCTACTCTCAGAAGAAGACCCAGCAGCGGAGAGATGAGATACATTTGGGTGCGGTGGAGACGATGGCCAAACAGAAAAAGCGCTCGGAGAAGAAACGTCAGGAAAGCCTGTGGGGGGACGGCCTGGAGCAGGGGAGGGGCTGAAGCCACGGTTCCCTAATCCCCCTCCACAAACTACCCCCTTCCCTCTGGCCAAGTAAACACGGGGACCACCCCGCAGCAAGAAGACAGTGGATATTTAAATGTGAAGAGCCCGAGCCACAGCAGCCTGGGGTCCCCACCCTCTACCAGTGTCCTCACCCACTGCACTCCAGACTTTGTCAAAGTGGTGGCAACTGAGTCCAGCGCCAGAGACCAGGTGATGCTCAGGCTGATTTCATTGTCAAGTGCGTCTGGCAGGACCCTAGTGTGTTGACAGTATTCCAGAGAAGGCATAGCTGGCTGAACCACAGTGCCCTGGCATTTGGAAATCATTGGGGGGGGGGAAATATATATATATATATATATATATATATATATATATATATATATATATATATTGCAATTGCACAAGTTTTTACTTATCTCTCTTTATGAGTGAAAATGATTTGAGGGGAAACTGCTAGACTCAATGACCAGTTGGACCTTAGGCCACAAGGCCCATGATTTTGTTCTTTAGATAAAAGAGCAGCAGGGAAACAGGAGGCCTCTCTCCTGCAGAGCCAGTCTGAAGAGCGCAAAGGCACAGCCCAGTGCTGGGTGACGCGCATTCAGCAGGTGGGCGAGACCCAGGAATGTGAACCGTAACAAGGGAGTCTAGCGCAGGCTACAGAGTGCTTGGACAAACACCAGGGACCCTGGGCCACCCGCTGACATCTTTTTTCTCCACTTAGGAGACAGTTGGGGAGATGGTTCCCATAGATTAAGTTGGGCTTTGAGAAGGAAGGAGAACAGGAAAAAAACAAAAATAGAGGCCTCAGAAAGCCCCTCCCTCCGAAGTCTCTCCTCTGAGGCGAACCATGACAGATGGCTGCACGGCCTGAGGCCCGGCCTCCAGGCAGCCAGGGGGGAGCAGCTACAAGTCCTTGCAGCCTGTGAGACCCCCGACGGGCCTGGGCCAGCATCCAAGGCTATCTATCCTAAAGCCTTGGAAATCCTAACGCCCCAGACAGACACTTAAAGCACCTCACGCCCAGGTCTGGTGAAAGCACGATTCTCTTCCGCGCCTCCCTCCACCCCGCTCCAGGACCACCCTTCCTTTCAACCATCCATCCCCCTGGAGTTCATGCTGGAAGATGCCAGTGAATGCGCCTCAGGGCTCTGCGCCTCGAGTGATGAGTGTGGGGTGACTCAGAGGGAGAGGGTGGTGGCAGATGCCTGCAGCTGGCTCCCAGCCAGGCTTGGCCATCCTGCGTAAATGCCTGACTTGGGTCTTGGCCTAACATTAAGGGCAGATCTCAAGAGGGGCAAGCTGGCTCCTGGAATCTCAGCAATTCTGCTGTCAAACCAGGTGAATCCCTAGGCCAGCCCGGCCTCTTCCCACATACCCGCCCCGAGATGGGTGCAGAATCAGCATCGGGGATCGCCAGAAACCCTTGCATTCCTCGGCAGGTGTCGGAACGGGCCCCTTTCAGAGTCATGACGGCTGCTCTATCTGGCGAGCTTTGAGGGGGCTCCGGCAGGCCCGAGCTGCAGGATCCCCCCACCAAGATCCCCCACTTCAAGAGTTCCTGAAGACAGGAACTCTTGTCTTCACATCGGTCTTCTGGGCTTAAAAGCGTATCATTCCTGCTCAGTCTTAAGATGCAAACACCCCTCCAAGGACACCTCCAGGATCCCTGCCAGCTCACTCTCGGCTCTGACATGGGAACACTAACCAGGCTGTCTGAGCCCAAATCAAGCAGTGTTTATTAGGGGGATGCTGCGTTATCCAGAAAGCTCGCCTTTCAAGAGCTGCCTATTTCCTGCCAAAGTTGTGCAGAAAAGGCCTCGGGTACTAGAAAACCTCGGGGAATGTGGGAAGTGGCAGTTAAAGGATTCTCATTCTTACTCGTTTGAATAAGTAGTAATCACCCTTTGGATGCTTATTGGTGAAAATATTTCTAAAAGTGTCTCAGTACATTTCCCTGCTTTGACAAGTCGAACAGGAAGGCGGGATTTAACCGTCTGATGGGTACGGTTTCGGGAAATTGCCAGGGCTTCCATGTCAGCCACCCCAGAGCCACAAGCAGGGTAGAAGCCACAGCAATTTGCCCCGAGAAAGAGCCCCACACCCACTACGGTCCACGGGAGACGCTGCTCACTGGCCCCGGGTTTCCTGGAGTCTTGTGCACTCTCCTTACACCAAGCGAAGATCATATTTTGTTTCCTTCCCACTTTTTCTTTCACACAAGCCACCCCACTCCTCCCATCTGACAACGGCAAAGTAGACCTAGACCTTCCAGAAAAGCCTTAGAACACCTCCAGATGCTCACGTGTCAGCTCCAATTCCACCCCTAGTTAAAACACGATTCTGAATGTGACTTGGCCAACGCAGTGTGCAGAGCAAGCACGTCTTGGTTTAAGGTCGAACACATCAGCTGTTTGGGAGATGGGAAGAGAAAAGCCCGCAAGCATTCTGGGGCTCCTGCCGCTTTTCACCATCCTCAGCTCCGGGTCTGAGAGCTTCTCTCTCCAAGCAGCAGCCAAACCCCGTCACGGGAGCCCTCAGACTCCAGGAGCCCAGGACCAAAAAGAAAAGGCAAGCCGGGCTGGGGAAGAGCAGGGGACCCCAACTCCACAGCCCTCCACTCCAGGGCCCACCCTGGGCTGCCTGGAACCCCTGAAAGTTGCCACTCCCGCAGCACAGTGGTGGGGCAGTTCCTGGCCACGCCTGCGCCCGTGGGTTGGCTCTGTCCCCGCAGCCCCGCCGAGCATCTGTTATCTTATTTACTGGAATCTGCACAGCCAGGCTCTAGCTGGCTGGTGACTAATGAGTGGCAGCCATTACTCCCAGGCAGATGGCAGACTCCCTAGAAGCAGAAACTAAACAGTAAAATGCCACCACACACCTTGCCTGCAAAATAAAATCAAAACAAACACCTAAGTCTGGCTTTGCTTTTCTTCTGCTCTCTCCCTACCTCTCCTGTGCCAGAGCACAGAGGGCAAGGTTTATGGGGTGCCGAGGGGGAAATTTACCATGGAGGAAGACCATACGGACACGCCCCGTGACCTTCAGAAGGAACCACCATGGGAGCCCAGGTCGTGGAGACAGCAGGGTCTGTCCATGAGTGACAGGTGTGGCAGAACCAGCAGCTAGGACCAGTGACACTGGAGCAGCAAGGGAACCACAAGGACCCTGTGGAACCCACAGCCCTCTTGCCTCAGTCACCTGATGAATAATCAAAGTGCTAAGACCTGGAGAATTCTGTCAGAAAACTCGGTTGCTCCCACTGCTTTGGAAGGTGTTCTGCGGGGCTCTGCCAGGACAGGCCACAGCTGAATGCTCACCTGAAGAGAGGGACCTACTACTTATTATGCATCTATTATGTGCTGGGAGCTGCCCCTTAGTCCTGTGAGGCAGGTACTCTCTCCATTCTTGGAAGAAAAATCAGGCGCAGGAGAAGGAAATAATTTGCTCATGGTAGCCAGGGGGTGAAGAGCAGAATGCCCTGCCAGGCCCAGGCCACGAGGCCTCTGGGGTTAAGAAGGAACACCCCCACTTGTTGGGCATCGGGTGCTTGTGATTTGATTCTGTTTTTCTCTTAACTCAAATTTCAGTCATTGAGGCTGGAGCTCTGCAGTCTCACATTAAACCCTTTAGGACTCCAGGGCATTAACTCACACTCACGGGAAGGATGTTTGGGTCAGGCTGATGAAAGGCTTGGCTGGAAAGTGTGTAGGACTGACAGGTGTGCAGAGCTGACAGATGCACAGAGCTGACAGGTACACAGAGCTGACAGGTACGCAGAGCTGACAGGTGCGCAGAGCTGACAGGTGCGCAGAGCTGACAGGTGCACAGAGCTGACAGGTGTGCAGAGCTGACAGATGCACAGAGCTGACAGGTGCACAGAGCTGACAGGTGCACAGAGCTGACAGATGCACAGAGCTGACAGGTACACAGAGCTGACAGATGCACAGAGCTGACAGGTGTACAGAGCTGACAGGTGTACAGAGCTGATGTGTGCAGAGCTGACAGGTGCGCAGAGCTGACAGGTGTGCAGAGCTGACAGGTGTGCAGAGCTGACAGGTGTGCAGAGCTGATGACAGCTGCGCAGAGCTGACAGGTGTGCAGAGCTGATGACAGCTGCGCAGAGCTGACAGGTGTGCAGAGCTGATGACAGCTGCGCAGAGCTGACAGGTGTGCAGAGCTGATGACAGCTGTGCAGAGCTGACAGGTGTGCAGAGCTGATGACAG
>PVKV010021662.1:8476-37166 GCA_004027835.1 Alouatta palliata
AAAAAAAAAAAAAAAAAAAAAAAAAGCAAACAGAAGATGGTTTGAGAAGGCTGTAAAGATCCAATGAGAAAATGGACAGGAAGAGTCTTTGTAAAATGGGAAGCCCTGCAAAGATTCTCCAACTTGCTGGACGTTTTTTTCTTGGTCTGATGCTCTAAACTTCTGATGCATCTGATGTAAAGTACCATCAAATGCTATGGCAGACACCTCTGGGAGCGTGTAGTCTTAAGACGGATGATTCACCATTCCCAGTCCTTTACTCAGGGCAGACATTGCTAATTGATCATGGCACTCTCCCACGGAGCCTAGGAGATGCCTCACAATCCTCCACACAGCTGTCCAGGCAGGTAATACCAATTGAGAAGAGAGGGGAAGAAATATTAAACCTTTCCATTCTCCTTAAACTGGTCCGATTCCATCATGAGCCACAGTAGAAACAGGCCCAGAGATGAGTGCAACTTGTGCATATCACAAAGGCAGAGCCTAGGGATGCCCAGAGTCTTTCAATTCCCATTCGAACCTGTTCATATCCAAGATGACTCAATATGGAGAAAGAAAGTTCCAGGGCATGGGAATGCCCAAAGTGGCAATGACTTCCCACTGCTGTTAGAAAAATCTCCCAATTCCCTACTGCAGCCTTCTCAGCTGCCCATCACCTTCCTCTCTGACTCTATCTCCTACCATTCTCCCCTTACCCCCCATGCCCCAATCATTCCATTTTTCTGTTGCTCAAAACATGCCAAGCTTGGTCTCCCCTCAGAGCCTTTGCAGGATCTCCCTAAGGGGGTGACAAAGACATTCACCAGAAGCTCCAGGCAAATACCTCTCTGACTTCGTCCATACCCAGGAGAAGGAGAGCTCCACTTTCTCAGCAAATGCAACAGAACAACTAGCCTCCTAGAATCCAGTACTCATCATGGCAGCCAAGAAGATGGAAAATTCCAACTGGCCAGGCCTGGACTGTGTGCCCAGCCTTGGAGATAGAGCCAGCCTCACCCTGACCACACAGGCTGAGAGTGATGGAGACGTGGGTGCCCAGTGGAGAAACAGGAGGGGGAGTGAGCTCAACATTACACTCTAGTTGATAATATGAAGTCCATATCATTGAATTTTCACCTGAAAGCAGGAAAACAAGAGAAGAGTATTTAGAAAAACCCATATTTTTCAATGCTTATTTACTTTCCTGGGAGTAAGAACCGAAAGTGCAGCAGTAAGTGGATTTATCCCATCGCTCTTGAGGAGGATCTATCCCATCCCATGCCAAATGGCATGTCCCAATGGGGGCTGAATTGAAAAAAGATTATGGAGTCTTGACTGGGGTGAAGGGACCTTCTGGCTGGGTCAGAATGTCCTCCTTTGAAGCATACCTTAAACTGGTCGATTGGAGCCATTGCTCTTTAAGAGGACCAAAATTTAAAACTCTCCTACTGTCTTATTTTAAAGTATTCCCAAGACCTGAATAACCAGAACTCACATCCAGGCTCCTAAAGCATTCAGACTTCATCATGCATGATCAATTAACAATGTCTGCTGTGGGCGGAGGAGTGAGGAATCATAGTGTGCTTGCTGTATCTTTGCTGACCCTAGTCTATGGACTTTTTTGGACCATAGCATGGCTGCCTGAAGCCGAAAAGATCCCCACTTGGACCTGAGTTGTCAGCACACCAGGCCGACTTAATTAAAGTTAGCGGGATTACTAAGTCATTATTTAACGATGGAAAGAGTTTCCAGGAGTCGTTGGGAGGCAGACGCCACCTCCAGGGAAACTGCAGCACCTTCTGTCTTCCACCCTGGCGGCACGGCCCTCTCACTTTCATCATCTTCCCCACTGCAAGTGTTCTCCCCGTTTGCTATCTGATCTTGCAAAATGGCAGTGAGACATGTTTTGCTCAGGAAACTGCAGAGCAGCCTGAGGAGCGTGGGCTGGCCACTTGGTATAGCAGATATCCCGGGAAGTCGCTGTTCATCATGGCATGCGCCTGTCACCCTCCCAGCCGGCAGCCTGAAGGAGTCCTGTGATGGGCTGAAAGGCCCTCAGGGAACCTGTAATTAAATCCCAGAAGATTGCCAATTCTCCTGCTGGTGAGGGGAGGAAAGAGCAAGGCACAGCAGGCGTGTCCAGACAGGGCTGAGCAGAGACAACCAGGCAGGGACAGAGGCTTCACGGCTGCAGTGGCCAAGAGCAGAGAACGTGGGGAGCTGGTAATATGTTTAGTCCCAGGGAATGAGGGGCCAGATGGGAACAGGTGATTTCTGGCCAGGCCCAGGCTGAGAAGGGCTGGAAACTTTTACGTTCTGTCAGATGGAATGAAATTAGCCCAGGTCCCTACCCATTCTAAAATTCTATTACCCATCAATCCACCTGGTGAACAAACATTTACTGTGACCAGAGCCACTTTTCAAAGCAAAAATCCAGTTGTATCACTCCCCTGCTCCCCACTCAGGCCTGATGGTCAGCTAATATGCACCTGCACAGCCATTCTGACAGTTCAAATAGTGAAATACTTTCTTACCAGCTCACACCAGTAAGTAGCTGCTGTCTTCAGTACCTTCCCCCAAGTGTTTCACCTGTTCTCTCCCCACCCCTTCCCCAGCCCCCTCTCCAGCACACACACTGCTCCCATGCCCTCCAAAACCCCAGTCTCCCTTCCAAGACTTGGTTCAGCACCATGGCCAGTGTCTGTTCTGATGGTTGATGCCTATGTGTTGTTAAAGATTTTGAATGCCATTCTTACCACTATTTAAGGTCTATAGCCTTTTATCTGCCATATCCCTTTTAAATATCACCACTGTTAACTTTTACAGCCTCATCTCCCATAACACAACCACCACAAACCCCAGGGACATGAATTCTCCACCATTCCCCAAAGAGACATCCAAGGCACATTGATGTGCCTGGATTTCCCTCTCCCTCGTTTTCCCTCCAAAACTCCTACTCATCCCTCACAAGCTTTCTCAATTGTGCCCCGGTTCATATAACTTGGCTCTCTGCTCAGTTACGGGCACTGGCTTGATAGCTTGGATAGTGCCCTCTATGTAACTAGATCTCTGTGTTGGTTTCTTATCCAGGTTCTTGTTTTGGTAATCTGTCTTACACTGTAGCCCCTTCTCAAGATGAGGACCCTGCCTTGATTCTATCTGTGATCCACTATTGTTGGCAGCAGCAAGAGACAGGGAGAGAGCCTGGGGCTTCAGAATATCACAGCTTCTAAGAACTTAAGCCAACCCTCAAAAGACAATTGGGGAAGGATTACTATTTCTTTTCTTTTCTTTTTTTTTTTTTTTTTTTTTTGCCTTCCTGGGTTCATTACATCCTTCAGCGCTGATATTCAGAACATAATAAACAAATTCATCAACATTTCATTTATTTACCCTTGTTCTGACCACGCACCTGTGACTTTCCTTATCCGTCACCCATCCTTCATACCCCCAAAATGACTTATTTCTCTCTCCTCTGCACTACCCTCATTCCTCCATCTCTCTTGTGGCCTCAAGAATGTCAAAACTGCAGTTTTTCTCTCTTTATCATTCCCATGTTTCCAAGTCTCTTGCTGCCTGAGACATTTGTCTAATTCTATTGATCCAATATATTCTATTTCTCTCAACAAAACATAACTACAAAATATTCTCCAGCATGGATGACCATATAATTATGCCTTTTCCTTCACATATCTATAATCAAATACATTTTATATACTTTCTATTTAACCTAGTAAGTTTCCCTACTCAATGATAATAGATCGCCCTGACCCAATCGATAGTACCATCACCTCTGTGGGAAGATGGGACTCTGATGTGGATGCTGACCTGGATTCCCAGTCTCTGTGCCTATCTCCCCATCTCATCCCTCTTCGTTCACTCTGCACTATTCTTTCTCCCATGACCCAAATTTTCAGCACTGCTCTCTGGACAGCTCCCCAGGGTTAGTCCAATGATGGATGACCCCCTATCCTACGCACCAGCCTTCTCTACAAACGCAGACAGCTAGAGGTACCCCATGGGAATGCCCATAAGCCTCCTCATCACTCTTAACTCCACAACTGCCCCAACGTATTTTTGTAGAGATGGGGTCTCCTTCTGTTGCCCAGGCTGGGGTACAGTGGTGCAATCATAGCCCACTGCAGCCTCAACCCCTGGGCTCAAATAATCTTCCTGCCTCAGCCTCCTGAGTACATAAGACCACAGGCACCTATCACCATGCCTGGCTAATGTTTTTATTTTTTGTAGAGGAGTTTCACCATATTGCCCAGGCTAGTCTGAAGCTCCTGGCCTCAAGCAATCCTCCTGCCTTGACCTCCCAAAGCATTGGGATTACAGGCATGAACCACCATGCCTGGCTTATCCTTTAAACATACTATTTGCACAAACCAATTTGACAAATTGAACCGGTATTCATGGACTGCAAAAAGCCTGGTACTGGCAGATGTGCCAGACACAGCGACCAGGCTTGGCTCTGCTACTCCACGCCAGGAGAAGGTCTCTGTGTGGCACTCAGCACACCATAGCCATCTGGGCAGCCATGGCTGAGTGGCTGCTCTGCCCCTGTACCCTTGGAAGGCTCTTGCTCCCCAGGAGGACCATCCTCACTCCCACAGCTCCAACACCTTCTGTCAAAGTCCTGCCCCTGGGGCACCCATGTTCTAAGAGCAAACAAGGAGACCTCACCAGAAATCCACAGTGTATGCATATGGCAGAAAGTGCCAGAAAGGCCAGGTGCAGTGGCTCACACCTATAATCCCAGCACTTTGGGAGACTGAAGAATGCAGATCGCTTGAAGCCAGGAGTTTGAGACCAGCCTGGCCAACATGGTGAAACCCTGTCTCTGTTAAAAATACAAAAATTAGCTGGGTGTGGTGGCATGCACCTGTAATCCCAGCTACTCAGGAGGCTGAGGCAGGAGAATCACTTGGACCCAGGAGGTGGAGGTTGCAGTGAGTGAACTGAGATCATGCCACTGTACTCCAGACTGGGCAACAGAGCAAGACTCTGTCTCAAAGAAACAAAAAACAAAAACAAAACAAAACAAGAAAAAGAAAGTGCCAGAAAGACCAATTACAAAGGTGTTGTGGGAGCCATTTCTTTAGGTACCCTCATAGAGAGCGCACTCTCATGATTAAAAGAAAAAACTCTGGAGCCTGTGCTCAAATCTTGGCTTTACCACATACTTGCTCTGTGACTTTGGAGAAGTTACCTAATCTCTCTGAGCCTCAAAGTAAAATAGGAATAACAATAGTGTTAACTCAGGGTTTGTGAGGACTACTTCAGTTTCATATTTTAGTGCTTGATATTTATAAATGTAATATTTATATTTATAAAGCACTTACATCAGTAGGAGAAAAATTGTGTACACATAAATGCTTATAAAAATATATAATATATATGCACAAATATATATAACACCTATATGCACAAATATATACATTGCAGTATTATATAGTTAGATATACTATAATACTATTGCTCTGTAGATTAAGATTATAATTTTATGTACTATATAGAGTATGCATATTTCATATAATGTATATGTTTATGTGTGTGCATGTGTGACACACACTAAAGGTTGCAAGAAAGAAAAATGAACAAATGTACTACCCTAACACAGCTATTGTTTCCTAAAAAGTATTTTCTTATGATCTTTTTAAAAATTTGCATACATTTTTACACCATGCAGGACCCACAGTTTTGTGTGTTGGGTTTTTGGGCAAAAATAATGTCATAAATGCTGTGTCATGTGACCACAGAACCTTAGAGTTTCTTTTGTATGACTGTATAATATCCCAAAGAGCAAGGAGACCTGAATTGACTTAGCTATTGCCTTTGCATCTGCAGGAGTGCTTTAGGCTGCAAGTAACAGGAAGCCCTGACTCAACTCCCTTAAGCTATAAGGGATTTTCTTATCTCTCACACAAAGGAAACCTTAGAAGAAAACATCTCTGAAGTTGATTAATTTTGCAACTCAACAATATCACCACAGATAAGGACGTTTTCATATTTGTGCTTTGCCATCCTGAGGATGATAGATGATGAGTTGTCCTTAATTTTGACCCTTACAGTCATAATACCACTGCAACAATCCTGGCTGAAGTGGAAGAAGAAGTCTACTGTTACATCTCTTAAGAGTAAGAAACCTTCCCCAGTCTCCCAGCAACACTGGATCACACGCCTACTTCTAAACCAATCACTGTCAAGGGGGCGGGATAGACACGAGGATTTAGACCAATCAGGATTCACTCCCGGACTGGGGATTTAGGAGCTCATTCCCTAAGAGCGGACAGGCAAACAGAACCAAATTCCTTCTGGAGGAAGGAGAGTACGGTGGACACATATTAGGGAGACAGTAATTGTCTTGTTCCTACTCACACATTTCTCTTACATCCAACTTGGAGAACCAATTATTCCTGATAAAGGAATTAAAATTCTTAAAGGATATGGCATTTGGTCAGGGGTTTAAAGGATGTGTAAATGTCAACACAGGCAGGGCCAGCATTTAAGGCTGAGGTTCCAGCCTGCCTATGGGCAGAGAGGCAGTAAGTTGTAGGGTATTTTCCAGAAGAACGAGTGTCCCCGGAAGGCTGGGTGTCGGGTGGTAGGAGGGAGGAGGGGTGGAAGGCGAGGATAGATTGAGGACAAATTGGGAGAAGTGTTTAAACGCTGACTGAAAGAGTCTCCACCCAGAATATTGTGGTCATGAGAAGCCACTGAAGATTTCAGAGAAGAAAATAGACACAGAAAAGTTGAGCTTTTGGGGAGAGAAAAACCTGGCTGTGGATAAAAGATGCACAGCAAGGGAGAGGTGGGCGCAGGGGGACCAGTCAGGAACATGTCAAGACCATCCGAGGGTCGGACTGTGAGCTCATCCCAACCATGCGGTGTTCACGGGAAGGAGGCGAGAGATTCCACCCATGCAGGAAGGTGAGCTCCACAGAACCAGTGGGTGCCTTCACGTTAGGAAAAGAGCCAAGGGCCTGCAGGCGACAAGGTGAACGATGGCATCATTAACCAAGCCCCCAAAGGAGAGAAAACAAAGGATCTACCAAGAATAGGGCAGTGCCTGGGGCGTGCACAGAGTCCTGGGTTTCCAGGCAAGGTGCCAGCACCTCGCACAGTGACAGCAGAGAGCAGCCCGGGAGATTGGAACAAAAATGCATTTATGCCAACATCAGAGGCAAAAGAGAAAAAAAATTAGCTAAACGAAATGGCGAGTGCATGGTAAAGTTTGGGAAGTGTGCTCTGTGAAAGTTTTTGTTTGTTAATTGAGATGGGACTTCTAATTGGATTTCGGAAAAACAGTCTTCATGAATACAAGATAGGAAAAAGGAGTGACAAATCCTTATCCAGGGACAGACCCAGGACAGCTGAATGCAGGGCATGAGAAGCCATCTCTGATATGCCCACAACCACCTGCCTGCAAGCCAATCTTGTCTCTGTCCTGGCTCTATAAAGTGAGGGAGGTAAAGACCTACTATGTGCCAGGTGCCAGGCAAGGAAGGCAGCCATGCTCAAAGTAGTCCTGGTCCCTTGCAAAACTCATGGACAGTCTAGTGGGTGGAGGGTGCAGACAATTGAAAGATGGTTTATTGCAGGCACAGTGGCTCATGCCTGTAATCCCAGCAGGCATGTGCCACCATGCCTGGGAGGCCAGGGCTGGTGGATCACCTGAGGTCAGGAGTTCGAGACCAGCCTGGCCAACATGGTGAAACCCTGTTCTCTACTAAAAAAAAAAAAAAAAAAAGCTGGGCATGGTGGCACACACCTGTGATCCCACTACTTGGGGGAGCTGAGGTAGGAAAATTGCCTGAGCCTGGGAGGCGAAGGTTGTGGTGAGCTGAGATCGTGCCACTACACTCCGGCCTGGGTGACAGAGTGAGACTCCATCTCAAAGAAACAAACAAACAAAAAGCTTAGATAAGGAATCCCACTGGAGAAGCAACTCACTGAAGGATGTGACATCTGGGGTGTGCTTCGCAGGAAGGAGTCACAGAAGTAAAGATAGCACAGAAAGCTGATGACGATTAGGTGTGCACTGGGATAGAAGCATTTAATAATGGCCCAGATAATTATCCCAACAATTCTGAGAGATAGATATTAGTTCTACCCCTTTTCAAGTAAGGAAACTGAGGCTCAGAGGGTTTAGGAACATGTTCAGAATTTGACGCCAGAAGCCAAGCCCTTGAATTCTGCAGAGAGTGGCCTCCCTCGACAACCCTCCCTCCACCCTTGCCCACCCAGACTATGGTAGCCTCCTCACAGGTCTCTCATGTCCTCTCAAAGGGCCTTCAATCTGCTCCCCATGCAGCAGCCAGAAGGATCTTTTGTTTTTCTTTTCTTTTCTTTTTCATTTTTTTGAGGCAAGGTCTCACTTTTTCACGCAGGCTGGAGTACAGTGCTGTGAACACAGCTCACTGCAGCCTCGACCTCCCAGGTTCAAGTGATCCTCCCACCTCAGTCTCCCAAGTAGCTGGGACCACAGGCACTAGTCTAATTTTTAAATATTTTGTAGAGATGGGGTCTCACTGTGTTGTCCAGACTGGTCTTAACAGAAGAATCTTTTGGAGATGGGAATCTGACCTTGTCACCTCCCACCGGAATCCTTCAGTGACTTCCCTTGTTGTTCAGAGGGAGGAAAGATGCCTCCCCTGGCCCAGCCTCACCTGCTCTGTGGAGCCCAGACCCAGCCCCTCTCCACACTCATCCCCTGTGCTCCAACCACGCGAGCCCTCTCTCGGACCCCTCATGCCATTCTCCTCTGCACCACAGGACCTTTGCACATGCCAACCCCTGCCTGGAACACTCTTCCCCGCCTCTGCCCTCACCAGCTCCTACCTTAGTTGGCTTCCACTCATCCTTCAGTGCTCCACCCAGCCACCTCCTCCAGGATGTCCTCCCTGATGCCTAGCCTAGGCAAAGTTCATTGGCCACGCACAGGTATCACTCATCCTTTCTTCAGACTGTGCTTCTCAACCCCGGCCACCCACCAGAGTCACCTAAGGAGAGTTTAAGGAGCACCGACCGATGCCCAGACCTCAGCCTAGATCTGGTGAATCAGAATGTCTTGGGAGGCGTGATGGGTGGAGAGTGCCCCGGACGTCAGCATTTCCTAAAATCTCCCCAGGGGGTTCCAATGTGTGGCCACAGTGGAGTATTAGTGCTTTATCATCATTTTCTCCATGCTTAAGTCTTTTTTTTTTTTTTTAAGATAGGGTCTTGCTCTGTTGCCCAGGCTGGAGTGCAGTGGTGCGATCTCTGCTCACTGCAACTTCCGCCTCCCGAGTTCAAGAAATTCTCTGCCTCAGCCTCCCAAGTGGCTGGGATTACAGGCTCCCGCCACCATACCTGGCTAATTTTTGTGTTTTTGGTAGAGACGAGTTTCACCATCTTGGCCAGACTGGTTTTGAACTCCTGACCTTGTGATCTACTCACCTCGGCCTCCGAAAGTGCTGGGATTACAGGCGTGAGCCACCATGCCCAGCCCTGCTTAAGTCATTCTCAGGATTGTTTTGTTCATGTTTGTCTTACCCACTAGATAATACATTCCATGTCCCCTAGTCCCCGAGAAAGTAAGCATTCAATAAGTACTTCTTCAGCAAATGCAGATAGCCATGGCAGCCAGCATTTCTCTAGCATGTGCCCTGTCTATGAACTTCACAAGCATGCTCTTCTTCCCTCACAAAAACCCTATCAGGTAGGAATTCCTATCAGCCCAGTTTGACAGATGGGGAAACTGAGGCTCAGGAGGTTGGTGGGGGAAGTGAGTCCCAGGGTGTGGATTCCAGCCTTGTTCATCTGACTCCAGGACGTGCCTTGCAGAACTTTCTCCCTACCCAACTCTGCCCGGGCCCTCAGGACCCTGCAGGGAACAGCACCTGTGAAGTTGCCACCTCTGAGCAATACTCTCATGTGGGTGACTTGGTCCTTCCCAGTCTTTGGGCCCCTCTGAGACAGCCCCCAGCCCAGTTCTAAGGAAAGCAAAGTACCTGTGAGTGGAGAAAAAAAAAAAAAAAGCCCAGTCTCGGTCTGTCTGGTCCACCTGACACCAGGGAGAGGCTTCTAATTGGATTTGGTCAGCCTGCTTCCTGCTGACATTTGGTGGGTGGTGACATTTGGCAGGTGAGGGAGGAGGTCAGAAAGTGGTCACACAGGCCCAGACCTCCGGAGCAGGGAGTTTAACCCATGTGGCTTTGATGCCAGTGGGAAGCCACTCTCCCGAGAGCCATCCTGATCTCTAATCCCAAAAGACCAGACACCAGCCGGGGCTCTGTTTAACACCAGCCAGAGGAAGGCTAAGGGGTGTGGAGTCTGATTAAGAATTTCTGTCCCTCTGTGCTTCCCTCCTTACAAAGTAGCAGACTGAAAACGTTTTCCATATCAGTGATGTTTCACAGAGTTTATTAAGGTGCGGGGACCTGGGAAAGTGGCGTTTCTCAGCCCTGGCCACATATAAGTATCTCTTCCAGGGGAGCTTTTAAAAACTAGCAATGCCCAGGTCCTACCTGCAGCCTATTGCATCTGAATCTGCCAAGGTGGGTCCAGGTACCTGTACTTTTCAAAACCTCCCCAGGTGGTTCCAAGGGACAGCCAGACATGAGAACCACTGTACTAGAAGGTAACTAAATGGCTTCTGGGAGGGCGCAGAGAGTGACAACACAGTGTGTGACGTGGACTCACCCAGCCAGCCCATTCTCCCTTCTTCTGTTAACAGCTGACTTAGGGAACTCTGCCTCCCCATCCTCGGTCCTGGTGGTTGGGGATTGGTCTTGCTCCTAGCCGCAGCGATGGTCACACAGTCCAGGCTTGGTCCATCAGAGTCCTGAATCTCCCGAATGACAGTGGTTGATTCAGGAATGGTGTATAACCCAAGTGAGCCCGAAGGGAATCAGCCCTAGGGCCTCTGTGGGTGCCGCTAAAGAGGAAAAGCTCTCTCCTCCTGGAGAGAATCTCTCTGAGAATAAAGACATACCAGAGGAACTGCAACATCAAGCTGAAAAGAGACAGATTCCAGTGGCGCAGTTTGAGTCCTGGATCCAGCCATGCCTGAAGGATGCTTTCAGTTACTTGAGCTCATAAATTCCCTTTTTGCTGTCAGCTTGTCTGAATCGTGTTTCTGTTTTGTGTGGTTTGGAAACGTCTTGACTGATGCAGTTGTTATTGGTACATCTGCCCCATGGTGAGATTGATGAGGTGAAGCTGTGGGCTAGATTCCATTCCACACGCCCCAGGGCAACCAGCATGGCATGAGCAAAAACCAGGAATGGGAGGGAAGAACTCCAGCTCTCTTCCCTCCTCCACAGAACCTCCTTCTTACCATAATCTTCTTTTCCTGCCAGTACGGGTCTCCTGCAGCCCAGATTATACCCCAGAACAGGCCATGTGCAATAGCCAAGCCACCGCATTGCCAGGCCTCCCCCTTGTATGTAGCACTTCCTGGGTGCATGTATGAGAATCAGAGGCTTGTGTTGGAGCCCCATCTCCACCTCTTGGCCAGGGCTGCCACGTACATGCCTCTGGGGTTAAAGGCCTCTCTCAAATTTTGCATTCGAGTCCCTCATCTTAGTCCCAGCTTGCTCCTAGTGCCTGATTGACGAGGGCAAGTTGCATAACCTCGAAGCCTTCACTTCCTCACTGAGAAACTGTAATAATTTTACAGAGTGCCTACTAGGTGCTGTTCTCATCATTTTTCCTGTGATGCCTCCCTGGCCCCATGTGGCCAGCCCCCTCACTTCCTGGGGGTCTTCACTCAAGTGACGCCATCCCAGGGAGGCCCCCTGGACCGTTCTCTTCACTACTGCAACCCTCCATGTTTATTTTCCTAGTTACCACTTGGCACCATCGAACACACTCCACAGGTCACACATTTATGTGTGGGCTGATTCCCCCCACTAGGAAGTAAGTTCCAGGAAGACAGGATTGCTTTTTCTTTTCTTCACTGCTGTATCCCTGGGGCCTTATACAGTGCCTGGCACATAGTAGGTGCTCAAGAAATGTGCATTGATGGAAGGAATGGATCCAATGCTCAGAAGCAAGCAGAAGGGTAAGTCCTATTAGCATCCCAAGGTGACATTGTCCCTGAGAATTCAGCATTGGGGAAGTCCTGAGCATACAGTAGACCCTTAATGGATGTTGTTCACAGGTGCTCTTTTATTTCTTTTTTAAAGAGACAGGGTCTTATTCTGTCACCCAGGCTGGAGTGTAGTGGCACCATCATAGCTCACTGCAGTCTCAAACTCCTGGGCTCAAGCAATCCTCCCGCCTCAGCCTCCCAAGTAGCAGAAACTGCAGACATGCACCAAACGCCTAGCTGATTTTTGTTGTTGTTTCAGTTTTTTTTTTTTTTTTTTTTTTTTGGAGAGATGAAATCTTGCTATGTACCCAGGCTTATAGCAAGAGCCTGGCCTTGAACTCCCGGACTCCAGTGATCCTCCCACCTTGGCCTCCCAAAGTGCTGGGATTACAGGCGTGAGCCACTGTGCCCCTGGTCAGATCTTTTCTTGATCTGCGGAGCAACTTGAGAAAGAAGAACTTGGTGGTGACTTTGCCAGATATCTCTCTGGGTCATTTATAATAAAGCAAATAATTTCACATCTGCATCTTCACTCAGGTTCTTCGTGGGGCCAATCAAAGGGACAAGTTTCCCATCTTGGAGCTGCTAATGAAGGTTAAATATTTAATGCCTGGAATGAAGCAGCGGACGCTGGACTGCTTCCTGACCGCAATCTCCTGTCGGTGCCTGTGGACATCCCACTCTGACCTCAAGCCCACCATGCTCAAAGGGCTGGCTGGCCTCCACGCCACTGCCTCCATCCCAGCCCCACTGGCCTTTCTCCTCATGGAAAGCACAGAGTATAGGATGGGAAGAAGTGGTTTCTAGGAGCAAAAACTCAAACCAGAAGAGCCCATGAAGAGACACTCAGAGGCACTTCTAATCAGGGAAATGCACATCGAGACAATGAGATGTCGTTTTATGCCTTCTAGCGATTAGACACTCAAACAGCAGAAAGCTGGATAACGCCCAGTGTTGGTCAGGATACAGGAACTTGAAGCAGTGCAAACTCAGTGTAATCTACCCTGTGACTCCATCACCCTGCACCTGGACACACACCCCAAGGGGATCCTCACACAGTTCCTTAGGAGGACAGGCCTGAGGATGTTCTCTGCAGCTTCCTCTGTGGTGACAAGGATTTGGAAACAACCTTGTTGTCTATCACTAAGAGAACACACAGGCACAGGAGGTGCTCAGTGTGCAGAATCAAGCGGGTGTTGGTTTAGGTGTAGACACAGCCACATGGATAATCTCAAACACGGAGTGCATGAAAACTTGAGAAGCAGAATGAAATCTATAGCACAAACTGAGATCAACTGTATTACTGTTCAGCAGACATTCACAGCCCTCCTTCTTGAGGCATATTCTTCCCCACTGTATTAGTCTGTTCTCATACTGCTATAAAGAAGTGCCTGAGACTGGGTAATTTATGAAAAAAGAGTCTCACTCTGTCACCCAGGCTGGAGTGCCGTGGCATGACCTCAGCTTGCTGCAGCCTCTGTCTCCTGGGTTCAAGTAATTCTCATGCCTCAGCCTCCCAAGTAGCTGTAATTACAGGCATGCACCACCATACCTGGCTAATTTTTGTATTTTTAGTACAGACGGGGTTTCACCATGTTGGCCAGGCTGATCTTGAACTCCCAACCTCAAGTGATCCACCTGCCTCAGCCTCCCAAAGTGTTGGGATTGCAGGTGTGAGCCACTACGCCTGGCCAGAAGTTTCATTGGCTTGCTGTTCTGCAGGCTGTATGGGAAACGTGATGCTGACATCTGCTTGACTTCTGGGGAGGCCACAGGAAACTTACAATCATGGCAGAAGGCATAGGGGAAGCCAGCCATTCACATGGCGATGGCAGGAGGAAGAGAGAGATGGGAGATGCCACACAACTGGATGTCACTAGAACTCACTATCGCCAAGACAGCACCAAGCAGGGATGGTGTTAAACCGTTCATGAGAAATCCACCCCCATGGTCCAGTCACCTGCAGCAGGCCCCACCTCCAGCATTGGGGATTATAATTCAACATGAGATTTGGGTGGGGACACATATCCAAACCATATCACCCACACCACTAACTTTGGGCCTGACCATGTGACTTGCTTTGTCCAGTAACATAGGGGCAGAGGTGAGCATGCGCCATCCCCCAGCCAATGGCTTACAGGGTATACCAGATCATGGCTCACCCCTCTTGCATCTCTGCCACTGCCGTAAGAATATCCCCTGGATAGGTGCTGGCCCCAGTGTCACAGGAGATGTGTCCAGCAAGAGGACCTGAACACAACCCTCAGCCTGGACCCGGGGTAACCCGCTTAACCTGCAGACTTGCAAGACAAATAATGCTTGGTTTTGGAAGTCACTTGCTGAATGGCAGCGTGATTTGTTACACAGCCTTACTGCAGGAATAGCTGAGTGATGCACATTTATTTGAATTTAAAATACATGCAAAAGGGGGCACCTTTGCAAGAACACATACAAGCAGAAATGCTTCATACAGAATTGGAGGTTGCCAGTATGGAAGGGAGAGGAATGGAGAAAAGAGTAACCCATTAATCAATCAATTGGAGACTGGTATGGACCATTCAGGACCATTGCCTTGACCTTCACAGCACTCTCAGCTCACTCTCTTCCCCGGAGTTTCTGCCTCACCAGAAACAAGACCATGAGGGCAGGACCCTAGAAATCATACTGGGGAGGTGCAGAGTTGGTGCTCAATAAA
This sequence comes from Alouatta palliata, assembly GCA_004027835.1. Taxonomy (NCBI): domain Eukaryota; kingdom Metazoa; phylum Chordata; class Mammalia; order Primates; family Atelidae; genus Alouatta; species Alouatta palliata. Next base: position 23,230 of record PVKV010021662.1, read on the forward strand.
TACTTGTGGAGGCCAAGTGCAGTGGCTCACTGCTGTAATCCCAGCACTTTGAGAAGCTGAGGTAGGGGGTTCGCTTGAGTCCAAGAGTCTGAGACCAGCCTGGGCAACATGGCAAAACCCTCATCTCTATGAAATTTTAAAAGTTAGTCAGGCACAGTGGCTCACGTCTGTAGTCTCCGCTACTCGGGAGGCTGAGGCAGGAGGATGGCTTGAGCTTGGGAGTTCTAGGTTACAGTGAGCCAATGATCCTATCACTGTACTCCAGCCTGGGAGACAGGGCAAGACTGTCAAAAAAAAAAAAGTTTGTTGAGCCAATCACTAAGATAAAAAATCTGAAGCCTAATTTGACCCTCAGAACCCCAGAACTTCGCTTCTGGAAGAAAATTTGCCACCATCTTGTCAAAATGCAAAACTCGAATGTCCAGAGGGGTCTTTCTTTGTCACCTTTTCCTTGAAGTCCAAGAGAGGTGTAGCTGCTCAGGGCTGGGCCCTGCATTCAATTCTGGGTCTGCTGGTAGCCAAAGCCCCTATTTTGAACCCTGACACCCTCCACAGGGAGGATGCAGGGCTTGGAGTTGAATTCAATTAAATCCTCCTCACTCTCTGAGGCAGTTTATTTGTCCACTTGAGTCCTTAAGGGGCGTTGATGAGAACTCCACAGGAAATCATGAGACAGCAGAGGTGCTTTGCAGCCGAGAAGGCAGGATGGGGCAGAACAACCTTCCCCAGGGCGAAGGTCACCAGTTCCATTTTTGAGGGCCACTCCCCACCAACACTACCCTCCAGCTCATTTAATTCAAAATAAACCTCCAGGGCAGGAAAGTCATTGAGGTGTAGGAAAGGAGGGAAGGCTTTAAAAGTGAGCTATGGCCTGGGTACAGTGGCTAACACCTGTAATCTTAGCACTTTAGGAGGCCAAGGTGGGTGGATCACCTAAGTTCAGGAGTTCGAGACCAGCCTGGCCAACATGATGAAACTACATCTTACAAAAATAGACAAATTAGCCAGGCATGATGGCGGGTGCCTGTGATCCCAGCTACTCAGGAGATTGAGGCAGGAGAATTGAATCCGAGAGGCAGAAGTTGCAGTGAGTCTAGGTTGCACCGTTGCACTCCAGCCTGGGTGACACAGTAAGGCTCCATCTCAAAAAATAAATAAAATAAAATAAAATAAAATAAAATAAAATAAAATAAAATAAAATAAAAACAAAAGTGAGCTACAAATTTCATTTCCAAGGAAAGGAGAATATGGAAGAGGAGAGTGGAGGAGTTGAAGAAACCCAGAGAAGAATGGTACCGCAGGAGAGTTATGGTTCCGGCATGCAGCAGCCCTGGGTTCAAATCCTGGCTCCGTCACTTCACAGCTATCCAAACCTCAGTTTTCCCGTCTGAAAAATAGGGACCAAAGTGGCACCTATTTCCTGGGGCTGCTGGGAGGATCCCATGAGACCATGAGCTGGTCTACGCACAGCAGCTGGCTCAGAGCAGGTTCTGGAATGTAGCTCATGTGTTTTCTGGGCACCTACTGGATGCCAAGCACCATGTGGGGATTTGGCATTGAACAAGACAGGCAAGGCAGTGCCCTTGTGGAGTTCAAGGTCTTGTGAAGAGAACAAGACAGAAAACATGCAAACGCATAAAACGAAATCATTTCGGGGATTTGCAGAAGGGAGAAAGCAAGGTGACTTGAGAAGGTGAGTCTATTTTAGATAGCATGGTCCAGGGAGGCTTCTCCAAGGAGACAACATTGAAGTAAGACGCGGATGAAGCCCATTATGGGGAGCAGTGGCAAAAACAGGGAGCAGGGGAGCCCCTAATCCCATCAGCAGGCAGCACCCACCTGCCCTGGAATGGCTGCTGAGAGAGGTCCCTGTGGGTCCCCAGGTCTCTGAAAGCAGCCACAGCCCAGCCAGCCTTCCTGAGCTAGTCCCACCCTGGTGGGGGGAGGGAGGGCTTCAGAGTCAATAATGAGGACTCTGCTTGGGTTTTTATTTCTGATGCCAAGTGGTGTCTATGACGCAGCGTCTGACTTGTGGCTCTCGACACCTTGCATTTGTGGGATATTAAGTCAAAATCTTAAATGACCATTTAGCACCAGGCTCTCGGCTATACACTAGAGACAGACGTGAAGAAGTCCTGCCTCTCGGATCATCCTGGGGCTGTCCCCAAGCTCTGGGCATTGCTGCTTCATAGCCATGCCACCCCTCTGCCTCAAGGCAGCCATGAATGACAATTTTCAGAGTTCAAATCGGATCGTGCACCTGTGATTCCATTGTCCTTCAGGTGGCTTCCAGGATGCAGCCCAAGTTCCTCAAGCTGGCATTTGAGATTTGTTGCAACCCAGTCCTGCTAAGCCCTCCCGCCTGGCTCCTCCTGCTCCCTGCTTCTCCGTGTGCCAGCTAGAGCCATTAGCTGCTGTGGACAGAACCAGAGCAAGCATCCATCCTCCTCCTTGAAACTGTGCGTGCTGTTCCTCCCATCTAGAATGCCTTTCCCTACCTTGACCACTCAGCCTGCAGGCTGCATCACAGATGATGCTGCCTGGTCAACCCCTGACTAGCAACCCGAGCTGCATCTCAAGTGAGGTCAGATCCAGCTCTGGGACCTACAGGACAACTGCACCAGAATCTAAGATCCCCCCACCCCAGGAACCAGGGACTCATCCCCACCTCTGGGGACACTGCCAGACCTTCACCCAGCCTGCCTAGGGCACTAAGCATTTCCATACCCAGGCCAATCACAGTCTGCGTGAGGAAGGAACAAGAAAGTGGTGACACTCACAGCATCCTTACCAGGGACCATCCTGCCTACTTTATAAGGAAGGGGACTGAGGCTTCCACTTTACAAGGTCACTGGGTGCTATAGTTTGGTTTGTGTGACCCCTCCAGATTTTGTTGAAATTTGATCCCCGCTGTTAGAGATGGGGCTCCGAATGGAAGGTGTTTGGGTCACGGGGGAGGATCCCTCATGAAGGGCATCCCTCAATGCCCTCCCTAGTGTGGGAGGAGGGTGGAGGTGAGTTCTCACTCTATTCGTTTCTGCAAGAGCTGGTTGTTGAAAAGAGCCTGGCACCTCCCTCCCTCTCTTGCCTCCTCTCTCGCATGTGACCCCTGCACACAGCAGCTCCCCTTTGCCTTCCTCCATGAGTGGGAGCAGCCTGAGGCCCTCACCAGAAGCAGATGCAGGCTTCTTGTACAGCCTGCAAAACCACGAGCCAAATAAACCTCTATTCTTTGTAAATTACCCAAACAAAGGTGTTCCTTTATAGCAACACAAACAGAGGTAGACGCCCAGCTTGTAAATCAGAGCCTGGATTTGAACCAGATCTTTGATTCCTCTGGCTGAAAGTCATCCTCTTTCTATTACGTTAGTGCAAAAGTAATTGTGGTGTTTGCCATTCAAAGCAATGACAAAATCGAAATTACTTTTGCACCAAACAATGGTGCACTCCCCATCCCCCACCCAAAATAGTGCTGTCAGTCACTGCCTCCCCAACTACACTCCTTTATTAATGAAACTGACCAGAGCCTCAAGGAACACCTCTCTGCATGGTGCAACCTCGCCCCTGCCCCTGCCTCAGCTTATTGGACATGAGCTGGTCCCAGTTCCAACTGGACCAATCAGAATCTCTCTCCTTGGATTTTTTTTTTTTTTTTAATGAGACCTAGAGATTTCATTGACTGTGGGGTGAGCAGGTGCATTGCTGAGCTAGGAGGCAGGGCAGACAACCATGAGGCCATGGTCATCATGTAGGTGTCGCCACAAGAAAAGAATGAAATGGATGTGCAGAGGAGTCAAGAGAAGACCCTGGGTAGTCAGAAACAGAGAGGGAGTTCCTATCTTATGTTCAAAGTCTGCTCTTCAAATACCTCCTGGGCCTGGGACAGTCCCCTGCGGCCTCTCACAACTTCCTTTGGAGTTAAGTTAGTTTGAGTGGGATCTGGTCCTTGCAGCCCATCTTTCTTCTTCTCTAAAAACCCCACCAACCCCCAACCCAAAGATGGTGCCAAGGACTTAGGAAGTGCTCCCTGGTCATTGCCCTAGTCTGTCCCACTTGGAGAATGACCTAGAGATGAAAGATTGCTGATTGGCAGTTGCCCTGTCAGCAAGGGAGCTAGTCCTATGAGAGGGCAGAAGGGGCTGGGCATGGTGGCTCACCTCTATAATTCCAGCACCTTGGGAGGCCGAGGCAGACAGATCACCTGAGGTCAGGAGTTCAAGACTAGCCTGGCCAACATGGCGAAACCTTGACTTTACTAAAAAATACAAAAATTAGCTTGTCCTGATGATGTGCACCTGTAATCCCAGCTACTTGGTAGTTGAAGGCAGGAGAATCGCTTGAACCCAGAGGTGGAAGTTGGGATGCAGTGAGCCGAGATCACGCCACTGCACTCCAGTCTGGACAACAGAGCCAGACTCCATTAAAAAAAAAAAAAAAAGGCAGAAGCGCAGAGAGAAAGATCCCTGGTTTCCCAGGAGTTCAAAATTCTAGGCTGCCCAAAGGTTCCCATTGAGACAATTGTCCCTGGAAACACTGGCTGGAGCCTTGGGAGCCACAGGAGCAGATGCCCTGATGGGGAAGGAGATTTCAAAAAGCTGTCCAGGCAGCAGGTCAGAGTGAACATCAGAACAGCGAAGGTCATCAGGTTATTGTCACGACAGCCAAGTGCCCACGGCGAGGGACTGAGCTGGCAAAACCACTAGGAAGAGCAGAAAAGAGCTCTTCTGTTACATCAGGACAGGAGCAACAAGGCGAGGATGCATGGGCTGCTTGGAGCCAAAGGTAAGACTCCAAAAGCATGGCAGGAAGTGGGCGGAATGCCCCCGATTCTGCTTTGTTTCAGACTCCTCTGGCAAGAAAGAGGATTACTTAAACTGCAAAGGGCAGTGTGAGTACTGGCAAGGCAGAACCAAAGTCCAAATGGAGCCAAGGTTCTGAGCCTTCTGAATGTGTTCCAGCTTCCCAGCGTGAACAAACATGGCCTGTGGCATTGGGACCCTCCGTGAGGATGGATGGATGCTTTGTTGCTGTGCAGTGGGGACCTTGGGGGAACTAACGGGGAACCCAGCTCTTGAAGCACATAATGACCTGCCAATTGCAAAAACAGAAAGAACTAGAGTTTGTGAACTCAAGGGTAGCAGACATTCCATCTGAAATTCTTTTTTTTTTTAAACAGAGTCTCACTCTGTCACCCAGGCTGGAGGGAGTGCAGTGTTATGATCATAGTTCACTGCAGCCTTGACCTCCTGCGCTCAAGCCATCCTTCTGCCTTAGCCTCTAGAGTAGCTAGCTAGGATCGCAGGCACGCGCCACCACACTCAGCTATTTTTAAAATTATTTTGTGTAGAGACTGGGTCTCACTATGTTGCCCAGGCTGGTCTCAAACTCCAGGCCTCAAGTGATCCTCCCGCCTCGGCTTCTCAAAGCACTGGGATTCCAGGAATGAGCCACGGCACCAGCCCCCAGATTCTCAAGTCAACTACAGTGGGATAACCAATGAGACCTGAAGTAAGCTTTTCCCATGCCCTTCCCTGAATGTGTCTTTCCCCAAATGTAACCGTTGCTGTGTGACAGAATGACACATTGGCCAAGGGAGAGATAGCTCTCAGGCCACCAGAACAGGACTTCTGAGTTGCAAGGGTTTAGGCTTTAAGTTCAAAAGCCACGGTTTTCACTGTATGTAATATATTTAGAAGACATGAAAGTCCAGGCTGCCACCTCTCCCCGCTCTCCTGACATGCCATACTAAATAAAGTTCCCCTCGCCTGGGGGACAGAGGAAGAGGTGTCAGAGAGTATGACAGAGACTTCATGAATCACCAAAATCTGCTTCATTTCCCTCAGGTGTGCCACTATGCCCAGCTAATTTTTTTTTTTTTAACTTTTAGTAGAGATAAGATCTGGCTCTGTTGCTTGGGCTGGTCTCAAGCTCCTGGGCTCAAATGATCCTCCTACCTTGGCCTCCCAAAGTGCTGAGATTGTGGGCATAAGCCATCATGCCTGGCTGGGAAAGACTCTTTAAACAGGCCAAAGAAAGCATTAATCCTGAAGAGAGGGAAGGATAAATTTAGTTGCTTTAAAATTAAGTACTTCTTTGGATATTTACCTTACCTCATCTACAAAAATTAACTCAATATGGATCAGAGACCTAATAGAAGACCTAAAACAATAAAATTCTTATAAGAAAACGGGAAAAAACTTCATGACATTGGATTTAGCAGTAGTTTCTTGGGTATAAAACCAAAAGCACAGGAATCAAAGGAAAAAATAGATAAACTGAATAACATCAAAATTAAAACTTGTGCATCAAGATATTCAGGATATTATCAAGAAACTGAAAAGGCAACCCATGAAAGGAGAAAAAATACTTGCAAATCAGAGATATCTGATAAGGTGTTAATATCCAGAATACATAAAGACTCCTCCTCGGCTGGGCGCCATGGCTCACACTTGTAATCCCAACACTTTGGGAGGCCAAGGCGGGTGGATCACGAGGTCAAGAGTTCAAGACCAGCCTGGCCAACACAGTGAAATCCCATCTCTAACAAAAATACAAAAAAAAAAAAAAAAAAAAAAAAATTAGCTGGGCATGGTGGCAGGTGCCTGTAATCTCAGCTACTCAGAAGGCTGAGGCAAGAGAATCTCTTGAACCTGGGAGGTGGAGGTTGCAGTGAGCCGAGATTGTGCCACTGAACTCCAGCCTGGGCAACAGAGTGAGACTCCATTTAAAAAAAAAAAAAAGACTCCTCCTGTAACTCACCACCAACAAAAAAACAAACACTGTGATTGAAAAATGGGCAAAAGACTAAGCTATGAGGATGCGAAGGCATAAGAATGACACAATGGACTTTGGGAAATCAGGGAGAAAGCCTGGGAAGAAACTGAGGATAAGACTACAAATTGAGTTCAGTGTACACTGCTCGGGTGATGGCTGCAGCAAAATCCCACAAACCACCACTAAAGAACTTACTCATTCCCATAGGTTATTGGGGAACACCACCTGTTCCCCAATAACCTATGGGAATAAAAAAATTTTTTTTAATTGGCAAAAGACTTAAATAGGAATTTCTCCAAAGAAGATATACAAACAGCCAATGAGCACATGAGAAGATGGTCCCCGCCACTAGTCATCAGGGAAATGCAAATCAAAACCATCATGAGATGCCAGCTCACACCCATTAGTACAGCTACCATCAGAAAAGAAAAAAGAGGCTGGGTGCAATGATTCATGCCTGTAATCCCAGCACTCTGGGAGGCTGAGGCAGGCAGATCACCTGAGGTCAGAAGTTCAAGACCAGCCTGGCCAACATGGTGAAACCCCGTCTTTACTAAAAATAACAAAAATTAGCCGGGTGTGGTGGCGCGTGCCTGTAATCCCAGCTACTTAAGAGGCTGAGACAGGAGGATCTTACCTACCAGATTGGCAAAATTTATAAATCTGATGAATGCCAAGTATTGTCAACGATAGAGAGATGGGAGTTTGAACCCGGGAGGCAGAGGTCGCCATGAACTGAGATCGTGCCACTGCATTCCAGCCTGGGCAACAGAGCAAGACTCCATCTAAAAAAAATTTATAATAATAATAAACAAAAGAAGAAAAGAAAAAAACTAACAAGTATTGGCCAGGATGTAAAGAAAACAGAACTATGCATTGCTGGTGGAAATGTAAAATGGTGCAGCTACTAAGGAAAACATTAGGATGGTTCCTCAAACGAATCAGCATAGAATTACTATGTGATTCAGCAATCCTACTTCTGAGTATATACCTCAAAAATGAAAGCAAGAAATCAAACAGAGTCCCTACACCTGTGATCACAGCAGCGTTATTCACAACAGCCAAGAGATGGAAATAACCCACCTGTCCCTCAATGGACAAATGGATAAACCAGGTGTGTGACATCCACTCAACGGAGTATTAGTCAGCCTTAGGAAGAAACGGAATTCTCACACGTGCTACACCAGCAATGAACCCTGTAGACATTATGTTTCATGAAATAAACGAGACACACAAATACTAGTGATTCCACTTAGATGAGGTACCTAAAGTAGAGATAGGAGGTAGAATGGTGATTGCCAGAGGCTAGAGGGAGAGGCAGCTGGGAAGTGAGTGTTTAATGGGTATGGAGTTTCAGTTTGTGAAGATGAAAAAGTTCTGGAGGTAAATGGTGATGACGGTTGCAGAGAATGTGGACGTATTTAATGCCACTGAACTGTACACATAAAAATGGTTAAAATGGTAAATTTTATGTTATATATTTTACCATAATAAAAAAATGGGATGGAGCATGAGGCCAAGAGATCGAGACCATCCTGGCCAACATGTTGAACTCCCGTCTCTACCAAAAATACAAAAATTAGCTGGGCATGGTGGCACGCCCCTGCAGTCCCAGCTACTTGGGAGGCTGAAGCAGGAGAATCACTTGAATCCGGGAGGGGGAGGTTGCAGTGAGCCAAGATTGCACCACTGCACTCCAGCCTGAGCAATAGAGTGAGACTCAGTCTCAAAAAAAAGAAAAGAAGTTCTTACAAGAACTTCTCAGCTTACTGCAACCTCCACCTTCAGTGTTCAAGCAATTCTCCTGTCTCAGCCTCCTATGTAGCTGGGACTACAGGCACCTGCCACCGTGACCAGCTAATTTTTGTATTTTTGGTAGAATGGGATTTTGCTATGTTGGCCAGGCTGGTCTCAAACTCCTGACCTCAGGTGATCCACCCACTTCTGCTTCCCAAAGTGCTGGGACTACAGGCGTGAGCCACTGCGCCCAGCCAAAAATAAGAACTTCTTAAAAGACATCTTAGAAAAGGCAAGCCACAGAATGGGAAAAGATATTTGTAACACATACAAACAACAAATATTATCATGTGTAAAAAAGACTCCTATAATAAGAAAAAGACAATCTAACAGAAACTTTGGCAAAAAATGCGAACAGCCACTTCATGCAAGAGAAATTCCAAATAGCCATAAACATGAAAAGATGTTCATCCTCATTAGTAATCAGGAAAATGTAAATTGGAAACCAGAATGTGATACCATTTCTCACCCACCAGATTGGCAAAATTTATAAATCTGATGAATGCCAAGTATTGTCAAGGATAGAGAGATGGGAATTTTCATACCCCACTGGTGGGGCTGTAAGCTGGTACACACACTTTGGAGAATAGGGCGGAAAACTTCGTAATATTGAAGATACGCTAAGTTGACCCAGTAACTCCACATCTGGGTAGATGCAACACCAGTGGTTTTCAAATTGGAGTATGCATCAGAATCACCCACAGGGCTTACGAAACACGAATTGCAGGGTCCAGGCCAACAGCTTCTAGTTCAGGAGGTCCGTAGTGGGACTTGAGAATGTGCAGAGTGGTTTTGTTTGTTTGTTTTGAGACAGGGTCTCACTCTGTCACCCAGGCTAGAGTGCACTGGCATGATCACAGCTCACTGCAGCCTCGAACTCCTGGCCTCAGATGATCCTTCTGTCTTGGCCTCTCAAAGTGCTGGGATTACAGGCATAAGCCACTGCACCCAGCCAGAATTTGCATTTCTAATGAGCTCCCAGGTGATTCTGATGCTGCCAGTTTGAGAATCACACTTGAACCGGCACATTATTCATAATAAAAACTGAAAATGACCCAAATATCCATTAAGAATAGAATAAACAGGCCGGGCTCAATCCTGTAATCCCAGCACTTTGGGAGGCCAAGGTAGGCAGATCACCTGAGGTCGGGAGTTCGAGACTAACCTGATCAAGATGGAGAAACCCCATTTCTACTAAAAATACAAAAACTAGCAGGGTGAGGTGGCACATGCCTGTAATTCCAGCTACTTGGGAGACTGAGCCAGGAAAATCGCTTCAACCCCAGAGGCGGAGGTTGCGGTGAGCCGAGATCACGCCACCGCACTCCAGCCTGGGCAACGAGAGCAAAATGCCACCTCAAAAAAAAAAAAAGAATAGAATGAACAAATAGAAGGTGGTATAGTCATATAATGGAATATTACATAGCAATGAAAAAGAACAAACTACAGTTATATAATCAACATAATGTCAAGCAGAAGAAACCAGACACAAAAAATTATACTGATCACATTTAGGCAAAAAATGCGAGAACAAGTAAATCTATGTACTTGGCAAAACCATAAGGTAGGATCAGCTATTTTCCCTTCCTTCCTTCCTTCCTTCCTTCCTTCCTCCCTTCCTTCCTTCCTTCCTTCCTTCCTTTTTCTTTTTCTTTTTCTTTTTCTTTTCCTTCCTTCCTTCCTTCCTTCCTTCCTTTCTTTCTTTTTTTTTGCAGTCTTGCTCTGTCGCCCAGGCTGGAGTGGAGTGGTGCAATCTCGGCTCACTGCAACCTCCGCCTCCAGGATTCAAGCTATTCCCATGCCTCAGCCTCTTGAGTAGCTGGAACCACAGGTGTGCACCACCACATCCGGCTGATTTTCTGCATTTTTAGTAGAGACAGGGTTTTGTCATGTTGGCCAGGCTGGTCTCGAACTCCAGGCCTCAAGCGATCCACCCACCTTGGCCTCCCAAATTGCTAGGATTACAGGCGTGAGCCACCATGCTGGCCAGCTAACATTTTCTATAAAGGGACAGAGAGTAAATACTTTATGTTGTGCAAGCCAGATGGTCTCAGCCATAGACCATACACAAAGGAGTAATAGTTGCTATGTTCTGATAATACTTTATTTACAAAAATACACAACAGGCCATAGTTTGGCAACGCTTGTTAGAAAGTTAAGCAAGGCAGTGCTGACCCTCCCCTGGGGGGGAGGGATTTGGTCATGGCCAGGAAGGGGTTCAGGGGCTTCTGGGAGTCTGACAATGACCCATTTCTTGACCTTAGCTGTAATAAAGTTTTTGCCTAATAATAATTTGTCAGGCTATATATGTATATGTTATGTATCCTTCTGCATTGTACTAAATTCCCAATTTTAATAGGGTTTTAAAAACAAACAAATCATGAGTAGATTAACAAACTGTGGTCTACTCATACAATACAATATTATTTTGCAATAAAAAGGAAGGAATGGGCTGGGCGCGGTGGCTCACTCCTGTAATCCCAGCACTCTGGGAGGCCGAGATGCGAGGATCATTTGAGGTCAGGAGTTGGAGGCCAGCCTGGCCAACATGGCAAAACCCTGTCTCTACTAAAACTACAAAAATTAGCTGGGCATGATGGCAGGTGCCTGTAATCCCAGCTATTTGGGAGGCTGAGGCAGGAGAATCACTTGAACTGGCTGTGGAGGTTGCAGTGAGCTGAGATCCTGAGATCGTAACACTGCACTCTAGCCCAGGGTGACAGATTGAGACTCCATCTAAAAAACAAAAAAAAAAAAAAAGGAAGAAATGAAGTAGTGACACCTGCCACAACTTGAATGAACCTTGCAAACATGCTAAGCGAAAGATGCCAGTCACAAATGTCCACGTGTTGTACGACTTTATTTTTATGTGCCCATAATTAGCAAGTCTGTAGAGATAGAAAGTAGATCAGGGCCAGGTGTGGTGGCCCACACCTGTAATCCCAGCACTCTGGGAGGCCCAAGCAGGAGGATTGCTTGAGTCCAGAAGTTCAAGACCAATCTGAGCAACATACTGAGACCTCATCTCTACAAAAAAATACAACAAAATTAGATGGGCATGGTAGTGAGTACCTGTAGTCCCAGATGCTTGGGAGGCTGAGTTGGAAGGACTGGACTGCAGTGAGCTATGATTGTACCACTGCAGTCCAGAGGGAGACTCTGTCTGGCAAAAAAAAAAAAAAAAAAAAAAAAAAAGATCAGTGATTGTCCCTGTCTCCAGGAGATGGGAGGATTGAGGGTTAAGGGCTGAAGTAAATGGGGTTTCTTTTCAGGATGATGAAAATCCTCTAAAATTAACAGTGGTGACTGCACAACTCTGTGAATACACTAAAAACCACTGAACTGTACACTTTAAACAGGCAAACGGAATGGAAGTGAATTACACTCAATAAAGCTGCTATCAGAAATTTCTTTAATTTAAAACTAATGAATAAAATCGACAGCCTCTGCCCTCACTGCCAGAGATGGGCCAGGAAGAGGCATGTGTGACCAGATCAACCAGACAGAAACCGGCTCTGGAGGAATCCCTTGCCCCTCCCCCTGCTCCAGAAGCCCCCAGTCCCACATCAGACCCTGTCTCTGCCTTTGGCAAAACACATGCAGAAGATTAGAAGCCCAGGAGGCCAGAGATTCTGCAGGCAAGTAGGGGCCAGGGCATCCCCGCCAAGAGACGCAGGACTTTTTAAATCCAAAATGAAATTTCAAGCAGAGGCCTGAGCAAAGTAAACCCAAGCCTGTTCTGCATAGCCAATTCCCGGGCAGCCAATCGGAGAGGGGGCTCCAGCCCTCTGGGAACAGTTCCTCTGAAAGGGCCTGTCTCTTGAGTTCCTGCTGGCTTCAAGGCATAGACAGGGGTCTCAGGGGCATGGGCCCCTCTGTCCCCTGTGCAGGCTGAAGGTGACACATTTGGCGGTTCTGTTACATCTCAGGTTTTGCGGCATCTCCAGGGAGCCTGACAGATGGCTGCAAATGATGAGGCCACAGGAGCCAGCAGATGGGATGCCTGAGGAGCACAGGGTGATTCGGGTCCCTCAGCTGCCGCCTCCCTCCTGCTCCACGCAGGCCCTGACAGCTGTGAGCCGAGGGGCCTCCCAGCCAGGACAGAACACACAGCAAAGCAAACCAAAGAAATTCCTGGGCCTGAGCAGTGGAAGAGGAACCAGGAGGCACCAGGGAGGGTGAAAAGACCCATGAGGTGTGGCCAAGATAGCACGGGACTCACAGGATACAGCCACTTTGCTGTGTGACCTCAGGCAAGTGGCTCAACTTCTCTGAGTCAGCTGCCTGGCCACTCTGGTGTAAAGCAGACATCATAGTATCTACCCGAAAGAGCTGTTGGAAGAATTAAATGAGGCTGGGGGCGGTGGTTCACGCCTATTATCCCAGCACTTTGGGAGGTCAAGGTGGGTAGATCACTTGAGGTCAGGTGATCAAGACCAGCCTGGCCAACATGGTGAAATCTCATCTCTACTAAAAATACAAAAATTAGCCAGATGTGGTGGCAGGCACCTGTAATCCCAACTACTCGGGAGGCTGAGGCAGGAGAATCGCTTGAACTCAGGAGGCAGAGGTTGCAGTGAGCTGAGATTGCACCATTGCACTCCAGCCTGGGCGACGAGCAAGACTCTGTCTCAAAACAAAAAAAAAAAAAAAAAGGAAAGGAAAGAAAGATTAAATGAAGCAAACGGTATGAGAGTATTCAGCTGTGAATGGAATTCTGTGCATTATTCTATAAAGCTTAGTTGAATATTTTAGTTGAGTAGAAATAAGTGAAAATTGAGTTATTCTGAGTTAGCCTTCCAGCTGGCTGGGCCATGCTAAAGAGAGGGGAAATCCGACAGGATATTCAAGCTGGAGGTTGAGCCAGACATTGTGCTAACTCCTCACACAGATCCCACTTGATTCTCAGAAGAATCCCACAAAGTGGACACTATTATCCCCATTTTACAGATGAAGAAATGGTGTCACTAAGAGGATCAGCGGCATGCCTGAGGCCCCACCACTAGAAAGCCAGAGCTGGAATCTGAACCCAGAGTCTGGCTCTCAGAAGCTCTACAGCTAAATCCAAACCCTGCTGCTGACCTGGAGCAAGGTTTGTTTTTGTTTTTGTTTTGTTTTGAGACAGGATCTCGCTCCGTCACTCAGGCTAGAGTGCAGTGGTGCAATCACAGCTCACTGCAGTCTCAACCTCCTGGCTCAAGTGATCCTCCCGCCTCAGCCTCCCGAGTAGCTAAGACTACAGGTATGTATCACTGTGCCTGGCTAATGTTTCTTTACCTCTCTGACCCACAGCTTCCTGATCTGAAAAAGGGAGAAGAAAAAAGGAGTAGGATGAGAAGAAGAAAAGAAGAAGAAAAGGAGGAAGA